>NIVC01000951.1:0-30526 GCA_002269645.1 Macrostomum lignano | reverse complement strand
CAACAGTGCTGTGCAGCGGCTTGAACGCGAGGTCAGCAGTCTTCGGAATGAGAAGGAAAAGCTCGACAGAGAACGAAACGAGGAGCGTAGAAACGCTAACAGAGAAATTTCGGAGATCCAAAGAAACTTGGAAGCAGTGATGTTCGCGCTGAAAAATGAAGAGGCCAACAGTAGACAGAGTGCCCAAAAGCTGAACGAGATACAAGATAGCTTCAATAAAGGCAATTGTGTGCTGATGTGACAGCTGAGGCTGCCCTGACTACAGAAGAATTTTTCCCATTCTGCTGTTGTAATGACAGTTTTTCATGAAATTCTGTTATACAAAAGTAGATCAACAAATGGTTTTATCGAATAGCTGTACCAGTATTCGAATTTCCTCCAAGATTTGTGACCCTAAAGAGCATCTAAAACAGGACCTGTGTACACTGATAATTGGATTGCATCATTTTCCTGATGCGTGATAAAATAAAATTGCAAGACAAACGCGTTACGCTTATGTCTATTTTAGCTTTGATTTGGCTTTGTCACTCGCTTCAGCATTCTCTAACCCAAAGGGAATCAAATAAGGCGGTCGTTTCATAAGCTCGAAGTTCCACATCGTCGGAAAGACAATTGCTTGTCATTCACAACTAGGGAGATGCTTGACAAGCTTCGAGCTTTTAATATTTTGAGCTCATGGCGATATGAATAACCGAACTTATTGATATCTGAATGGGTAAAAGGCTATCTCAATCCCTGCACTTGTATTATCCACTCTTTTCATCTCGTAAGAGTGCCCTAATTGTGAAGGATTTTTAAGGTATAATTTTTTATGCCTGAGCGCAAGGCTCTTTGCGAACCTCTCCGGCTGCTAAGGTGGTTTTGGTGCCCTCCGGGCCGCTGTAAATGCCTCGGAGGCGGCTACCACTCCTCACGAGCAGGCTCTCTGAGCAGGCTTTTACGCAAGAATTCTTAGGGTTTTTCAAGGAATTTGGGGATCTGATTTCTGCCTGCCATAGCATAACGCAAGAATGAATATTAAGAACATTGAGAATGCTGTATTTAAAGCACAGTTGCAGTGAAGGCGCAGAGCGTTGGTGGGGAGGCGGGGAAGCCTGATACCGGAGTAGCTTGGCAGACATTCAATATAATAAAATTAATTAATTTATCTGAGTTTAAATATATTTGTGTATTTAAAATTTCTGAAGATCACGAGGCTAAACAGGAAATTTATGTCAGAAACTGACAGAATATTCCAAAATCTTGAATAGTAGGATAATTCTGGATGGAACCCTGTTTTGATAGTACGCTCGTTCCTAAAATCAATGATGTAGCTCGTACCGCTTTCAAATAAACATTTGTTTGAACCAGAATGTCTACAGAAATTCAAAAAAGGCAAAATATGCGGTGAATAAATAACAAATATAGTCAATTATGATTACATCAAACATATTGTAAAGTAAAACACAATTTTGATCAGCTATTTCCCATCAGCTTCCTTTCCTTTTGGATTTTCCTGCTTCTGCGAAGCTGGTGGGGCTGAACATGGGAAACGGGATGAAGGTTGGGGTTGAAGCCGCGGCTGCGGCAGAGGAAGAACTGGCGCCTCTTGTCTCGCTGCCGCTGAAAAAAATCGAAATCGTTCATTTAACAATTTCACCCCCAGCAGCCTGCAAAACTCCGAAAAGAAAATTCTCCCACTTAGCACTGCGTTTGGCCTCCTGCTCCCGACGCCTGCGCTCTTCTTCCATGTGCTTCTCCCACTGCGCCATCATCTGCTTTGCGTTGGCATCCTGCTGCCTGCGTTCCTCTTGGCTTTCGCGCACCTGGCGCTGCAGCTCCTCGTTCATCTTTAGCAGGGATTCTATCTTGGCTGCCTGCCGCGAGCTGCGCGCCTCGGACTCCTGCAGGGCCAATTGGCGTTGCATGGACTCTTTTTCTAGCAGCGACCGCATCTCCTCCTTGGACACGGACGACTCCAAGATTCGTTTCACTTTTTCCTGGAATTCCTGCTCCAGTTGCTGCATCCTTCTGTTGGTATCAACTTTCTCATCAAGGACACGCTGAAAATCTTGCTGCAGCAACTATCCTTTCTTCTGCTCAGCGATCTTGTCAGACTTCAGCTGGTTCATTAGTATCAAATCCTGCACCTCCCTCTGTAGATTGTCGTGCAGTTTTCGTCGGCACTTGTCGCAGTCGGTTGAGTCCTTCTGCATGCAGCGCTTGTCGAATTGTTCGAGCGATTCGTCGGCCAATTTCTGCAGCTGTGGCTCTAATTCGATTGCGTCAACAGCGGATGCGGAGGCTGAAATCGGCCTGGCCTTGTCAACAAACGTCTGTCTGGCGGATGCGGCAACCGCAGCGTTCGTCAATTCGACGGTGGCCGAGAACAGCGACTTGGGCGAAGGCAGCCTGCCGCTGCGGAAGGCCTCAAAGTAGACTTTAGCGAAGTTCAGCAGCTCATGCCCAGTGAGTTCTCTTCCATTAACTGCTTTAATGACAAGCTTTTCAGGTGATAGCACGAGTTCCACAAACTTCTCAACCTCCTCAACGAAGTCTTCATCTAGCTTGTCCAGCTCCCCTCGAACATTCGATCTAGTCGCACACTTCCCAGGGCTGGGCAGCAGGCAGCAAAACATGCGAAATATTTCCTGATGCCTGTGCGGAGCTCACGGTTTTCAGCCGGCATGTTCTCATCTGACGCCACTACCTTGCGTAGATATCTCATACCGCCGGCATGGCCGTTCTCGAACTCATCGGGGTTTTGCCAGTCCCGAATTACGACTCGTAGAAACCACAAGTCTTGAAGGACCTTTTCGCTTTCATCCTTTGCCATCGAGGCGAACTCAACGAACAGTCGGAGGTGCTGCAGATCCGTCTCTTGAATGTTCTGCGAGATGTTGAAGATCTGCACTGAGCTCAGTAGTGTGCTGAAGACGAAGATTGAGGTGCTATTCCTGCTGAGTCGACTGGTGATCGAATGTACCCTGAGTGTCCATCAGCAGCACGGCCACCGCTTCTCCGTCGGGCTTGCGGATGAAGAACGGCTCGGACCAGATGAGGATGCCGGTGGTGTCTCTCTCGATCCCGGCTCTCCAGTGGAATTCGTCATCGAGCTGGTCATCAGATCGAATCCAGTCTCGAGTGTCTCCTCGACTGAGAGCTCTGAGGTATCTCAGGAAGAAGTTGAGCAGGAAGGACTTGCCTTTAAGAAATGCCCCGGCAACACTGACTACAGCGACTTTAGACCGAAGGAAGCTCTTAGATGAAAGAATTCGACGCTCGATGCCAGCGTTCAGTTTGAATCTCTCGACGCTCTCAGACTCACCGCTTGCTAGCTCTGCCAGGTAGACAACCTCGCCAGTCGTCATTGTCTTTGCCTGTTATCTGTTTGTCTGCAACATTTTTTCAGTTTTAATTTGTCGAACGTAGAATAGCAACAATGCAAACAGCAAAGATGCACTTTCAAGATCCATAAACTTTAACTTTTGGAGTTTCGAGACGTTACTACGAGCTATATGTATTCAAAAAGTACAGCTAGACAGAGTTTTCATTTTGAATTACCTAATTTAGATAGGGAAATTTAAGGACAGAAATGAAAATTCATGAGATTTTAAATTTCAGTCAGTTGGTATGCGAGTAATACTTAAAATAAATCTGTGGAGTGCAACGTGAGCGTGACGTACAATTTGTATTTTTAAACTCTTGCAAAATTTGTTTTTGTGCACTCTGCTTAACCGTCGTCATTTCTAAAATAAGATTTAACTTGCACTCGCACTATCTTAGACGCCAAAGCAGATTCGCCACGCCCCACCAGAGCGTCACACCAGCAGCATTATGCGGGTATTGTACTAAACTGCTTTTAAACTGGTATTGTGTCTGCATGTAGTCTAGTTCGGTTTCGTTTGCTACGAGCGTACTTGTAGACGAGTTGGTTAGTCAGGGTAGATATTCACCTCGTTGAGTATGAGCATAGGTCGTGAACATTGCTAAGGATATACTGCTATCGTGCTATGCAAAAAAATAAAATGGAATTTTCCGTTATTTTCCGAAACAACTTGTGCGGAAAGAAGGCCTGCAAGGGACGGATACTATTCTGCTTGTAGAGTAATTTTCCGTTTCCGAACTGAGACTAAGATCCAAGCTACATTAAAAAGTATTTGTACTCGTAACAACGTCGCATGAGTTGAATAGCATATTAATTGCCTTCAAACGCAATTTCTAAAGCTATTATTTGCTAATCACCGCTGTCATTAACTCCCAACTCTTTAAGTACAAGCACGCAAAATGGCTTCATCAGTACGGAGCGGACCGATCCACCTCGTCCAGCTAGCTGAAGACACAGAAGATGACTGCATGCGATTCGAGTTCAACGCTGATATCTTCAAGCAAATGCGAAACGCTCACAAGCTGGCGACCTGCAAGGTGGTTCTCATTAGCGTGGCCGGAGCCTTCCGCAAGGGCAAGTCTTTCCTGCTCAACTTCTTCCTGAGATACCTCCGAGCTCTCAGTCGAGGTGACACTCGAGACTGGATTCGATCTGAGGACCAGCTCGATGACGGATTCCACTGGAGAGCCGGGAGCGAGAGAGACACCACCGGGATCCTCATCTGGTCCGAGCCGTTCTTCATCCGCAAGCCCGATGGACAAGAGGTGGCCGTGCTGCTGATGGACACTCAGGGCGCATTCGATCACCAGTCGACTCAAAGAGACTGCGCTACGATCTTTGGATTCAGCACACTTCTGAGTTCGGTGCAAATTTTCAACATCTCGCAGAACATCCAGGAAACAGATCTGCAGCACCTCCGACTGTTTGTCGAGTTTGCTTCAATGGCGAGAGAGTCGAAGGATAAGAAAGTTCTTCAGCATCTGTGGTTCCTCACCAGAGACTGGCAGAATTCGCACGAGCATGACTATGGTTCTACTGGTGGACAGGAATACCTGGACAAAGTCCTTGCGTGCGATAGCCGTAAGCCGAAGGAGAACCAGGAGCTCAGGCTGGGCATCAAGCGGTACTTCGAGCGCGCATCCTGCTGCTTGCTGCCGCATCCAGGAAAGGCAGTTGCAGCCAAAGACTTCCGAGGTGAAATACATCGACTGGATCCCGAGTTCGTGGATGAAATGGAGAAGTTCATTCCAGTCATTGCCAGTCCACAAGCGCTGGTAGTAAAAAAGGTGAACGGAACCGAACTTCCTGGAAAAGAGCTATTCAAGTTTTTTGACATATATTTCGAAGCCTTTAAAAACGGGAAAATGCCTACTCCAAGAAACATTTTCGATGCAACAGTTGAGATGGCAAACATCACCGCTGCTCAGGGGGCGAGGCAGATGTTTGAAGACTCTCTGGATCCGGACCTCCATGATGACGAGTTTTTCGACATTCTAGAAGTCCTGAAGCAACAGTCACTGGAATATTTTCTTTCCAACTGCATGCAGCCAGAAACCGCGGCTACCAAGAAGACTCTGGAGAAGCTGAAAGAGGAGATCCAAGGGCTGCTTGATAACAAGAAGTTCGTCAGGAGGCTGCAGTCGAGGACTTTGAGCGCCGACAGAAAAAACCAACAATTGCAGCACGAAATCGGGAGACTGCAGCTACAGAACATGGACGTATTGCAACAGATGGAAAACATGGAGGAGAACTTTAGGAGAACTGAGGAAGAAATCAGGAGGCAAAGCGTCTCAAAGGATGAAATGGATCGCTTGCTGCAAGACTTGTCAATGCAGCACCTTGCTGACAAGATGAAAATTCAGGCTGATAGCGAGAAGCTTGTGGGAAAAGTGAACCAACTCGCGGAAATGAATTCACAATTGAAAAACCAGCTCTCTGTTCGCCAGCAAGAGGCTCAGCGCTCCTTTGAAAGGCGAGAACAGTTGAGGCAGAGTGAGGTGGCCGAACTGCAAAGTCGGATTTCCCAGCTCGAGTCGAGAAAACCAAAAAGATCGTGCCCCTTGATGTAGACTTTGCATTGTCTCCTTGCTGTGGCTTTTAGCTTATGAGGCGATATCTGTAGCTAATTGAATAACGATACTATTCGTTTCAAAACCAGAAAAGTACATGTAGCTTTTTGCATGTTCGTTACGCTAATATTCAATTCAATTTTTATTTAAGAAAATTTTAGTTTCTGAAATTCAAGTAGCTAGCAAAAAATTATTATAATAAGTGGTTGCGAGAAATAATGATATGACATTGTAATATTGATATTTGTTTATTAACCCTTTTTAACACATCGTATATGTTTCAAGTAAGTTTTATATCCTTATATAACAGTAGCAATGCACGAGAATATATCAATTTGTCTATCTTACTATTCTAAAATTGCACTCTAATGCTCTACGTAACTTTTTATCTCCCACAGATATAATTTCATGTGTGATTTTAAACCATCCATTGTTTACATTGTTTGCGGTGTTTTATTTCAAGATAATGACATCACAGATAATGAGCTATCTTTATTTTAAATTAATGATCGAATTGTTTAGTTTGCATATTCAACAAATATATTTTAATTACTCAGCAATAATCTTTCTAGGTTACACCAAACTAGATGCGGAATTTTAGTGCATTAGTGGTCCTTATCCTTATCCTTATTTAGATTAATCCTTAACAATAAATTATTTTATTAATATTATTATTGTCTTTTATGAAATACCGTAGTTATAGTAAAAGTAACTTCTTAGAGAAAATTTTATTTAACAAATGGGTCAATAACCTATCTCGCGGCTCATCAGGCCCTTCGGAATAGCTAGCAGACAAGGCTCTGTCAGTAGTCGGCAGTAGGCCATAGACTAATTCGTTTTCGTCTCGTGTTCCTTTTCGCCCCCTTCTGAAAGTAATGTCGCAGTCACGAGCCAATAGGAAGGAACGGGGGAAAAGGATGCTAAAAGTGAAGTTGTCCCATGATTTTGCGGGCCGCACGGCCCACGGAATCGTCAATGTGTGCCCGCGATTTTAGTCTATGGCATTTATTATTAAGCGTAGAAAAAGATAAATTTATCGAAGTAACAGTACATGCTAGCCAGCATAACAAAAGTACATTTATAAACAATACGTCAATAGCAGAATAGTTCATCAATGCTTCATCAAAAGCCATGCAGCGTTAAAGATAGAAGCTGAGTCTTACACCGTCTTTCTCAAGCACTGTTTGTCTCCTTTACAAATCGATGGATACTAGCCCGAAAGCCACGAATCGTATCCGGTGCATAGGTCTTCGTTCCAAGCGCAGGATTAGCTCGCAGACTTACGTACCAGAGGCGCAGATAGCCGTCTAAGTATCGCACTGGCATGCTTTCAATGTCATCAGGCAGGTTTTTCTCTCAAAGAAATTTCTTGAACCGATTAATTTGATTCTTAGTGGTTGCTAAGGTGGATGCCGACTTTGACGACTGTTCAAGTCGTTTGATGTCCTCTAGTTCTTGTACATCTAAGTCGCGGTATGAATCTTCCTGAGTCCGTAGTTCCGCCAAAAACGTTTCCACGTCATTGAGGTCCAGGATTGGCAATCCCGACCACTGATCGACAGACGTCTTCGCGCTCATGGACGCAGTTTGGACATGAATTCCAATTCAGGACTATCCAAGCCACTAATATCACCAGTGGCGATTCTTTGCAAATTGATCATGCCTCGTGCTCAATAAGTTGTCGTGCTTGTTGACTTCCATATATATATTCGCTCTTTTCTTCAGGATTCTCTCAGCTGTTGCAAAAATACAATTTAAAAAGCCTGAGTATTGGTTTTTGCGAGCTATCTCAGCCAAGGAGCAAGCAAAGTCATCCATCCCATAGATTTCAATACGATGAAGGAGGTTGTTTGAACCATAGACTATCACGTTTTTTCAACCAAACTCATCCAACGGGCGAGCTATCTCAGCCATAGCTTGTTTATTAAGCGAAAAATTTAATTGGTTCGTATATAAGAGACTTTATGATAGAGCAGCACATCAGAACACAACTGAGCCATCGGAGGAGGAGGAAAGAAAGAAGGGAAGAGGAAATGAATGGGCAGACAAGCTATGGCTGAGAATGCTCGCCCGTTGGATGAGTTTGGTTGAAAAAACGTGATAGTCATGGTTCAAACCACCTCCTTCGTCGTATTGAAATCTATGGGATGGATGAGTTTGCTTGCTCCTTGGCTGAGATAGCTCGCAAAAACCAATATTACCACAGACTAAAGTGGCGGGCAGGAAAGATTTTAAACGCGGGCAGGAATGAATTCCGTGCCCGCTAGTTTCGTCTATGGTTAGTGCTTAGTGGCGCCCTCGAAATGATGAGACAACACAGTTCTGTCTATGGATTTGAGGGCAGGAATGAGCGAAACAACCATTAGGTCGAGCGAGACAAAAATAACTGGCTCAGATTAGCACTCCATTCTATTCTTTCCTTCGTGGTTGGAATTGCCATAGTTCGTATTTACATACTAATCGCCGGCTAAAGTTCTATGTAATTATAATTTATACTGTTGTCTATGGTACTAAGCTTTACATTTGAAATATACAAGTTGTAAAAACATTAACTTGAAATGCTTATTATATGCATATTAAGTTTTCTATTTATTGATGTTGGCTATAGAAAATTGCAACGGGCGCGGGCTGCCGTGCGTTTCACCCCGTTTCAATTCAACACGTTTAGGCCAACTATAGCTAACGAAAACTCGTGCGTCATTGGCAAAAGCACGAGTGCGACTAGAATCGTTCTAGAATCGTTCCTAACGACCCTAAACCCTCGTGCGTTTGTGGATAAGGAATTCAGTGCAGGACATTGGCTGCTACAGTTCGGCCTTGAACTCGTCCGTTAATGCATTCAGAAGCCGCGCGTTATCTAAATGAAAGCATGGCAATCATGGGTTGCCATGGAGACTTTTCACAACACGAGACAGCAAAAGCGAGCTGATAAATTGTGAAGTCACGGAATATTTTCATGCGCTGCCGCGTGAAAATTAAACTAAAATAATCGAGTATTATGTAGATAAGAACTCTAAAACCCCAGTAGAAATGCGAAAAATAAACACCACCCCAAAAGCCGGCCGAAACTTTATGCACTGCGTGCAGGAAGCAGTTAGAATAGGGATCTCGCATAGGGAGAGGAAAGGAGGGCAGAAAAGCTGACTGAAAAGTTCTTCTGGCTGGTCTATTTATCAAAAAAAGATCTAGAATCTTTTCGGCTGTTATGCTCAGGTACGTACCTTGTTATGAACTAAGTAAAGCGGCTGGGTATAAATGCGGCTCACTGTTCACCGAAAATCGGACCAGTTTTAATTCTTAACAAGAATTCGCTGCAACTCAGTGCACCTTCAAGGTAAGACTCAAATTTAAATTGTTTTTTTTCAGTTTTCGGGACTGTTTGGCAAAGTCATCAAATAAAGCCGAAACTCTCTGTAGGACGCACTAAAAGTAGATGAGCGTAAAATATCATTCCTGATTACGTGAAAAAGCTTAAGTTTTCTCTTAAAGTAATTTGTCGGATACGGGAAATGAGATCTAACAATTTCCACATTGAGTCAAACCTTTTTTCTATACGAATTTTTCCATTTTGCTCGTTCCTAAAAGCAACAGAATGTAAAGAGTTCGATTTAGCACACTATAGAGAGATGGAACAGAGAGAAAGAGAGAGAGATAATTAAGTCTAGTCTAAACGCACGAACTCCCACTTCCAAGACACTGGGGAACAAGTGCCTACTCGTAGGTATACACAAAATCAAATAACTGCAGCGGATCCTCTGGTGGTCTGTAGACGTCTGAGTCTTGTAGGTTGTCGGGCTGGTTAGCTTGTTGAGCGGTAACCGCGACCGGTTTCGGTGAACCGCGGTTGCTTCCGTGAGTCCCTTAACTTTATCTGTGGGCTGTAGCGACTTTCTTCATTTGTTTCACGTTCTGTCTTCCTCGCTCCTTTCTCGCTCATGTTTGAATCTCTCTTCAATTCTGATTGGCTGCCTCTCTGCGCCTTATCTCTATCTTTGCCTTCTCGTCGCGCCTTATACCCACTCCCCATTGCACATTGATTTGTTTTTGTTATTATTTTTCGACCCCCCTCCCGCTCTCGTGCTCTAATTATTCATCCCCGGTCTCTTACCGTGGATGCAACCCCCATCCCCTCTAATTTAGTCAATGCCTTATAAATATATGAATTTGGGCCCTGCGCCCTCTTGTCTGGTTTTGTGTGTTCAACTCCAATAAAATATTGACTAGCGTTTCCTGATATTATTTACATGGGTCGACCAAAGACGAGAGCGGATCAGAAGTCTTGACGATCCTCGAGCTCGGAATTAACAGCAGAACGTGCGCCCTTATGAACAATTGAATTCCCTAAGTTTCTGCTATAGGTCCTCCTGAAGGGTGTCTTCTTCGTTACATCCGAAACGTAACGGATAACTTAAATCAGTCAATAAATCCTCTAGGAATATATCCTAGGAAACAAGGAGGCCTTCTTAAATCCCGGTGTAAAAAAGTCGTCGTTCGGACTCGTACATGTCAGGGTCCCCGGGTACGACCGCGGTACAAAGTATTTTAATCGAAAAGACGTCTTTTTCTTACCAACAGCGAACGATTTCCGGACTGTAAAAAAAGCGTTTCATACTACTTATAGTCGGATTCAGTAGGGTATACAAAATGTGTTTCGGATGTGTTTTGCTAAAATAATAGTTGATAGAATATTAATACGATATGTCGACAAAAACGGCTGTCGTAAACTTACTTAACAGCAGGAATACCAAGCCATTTTTCCGCCCGTCGAACTACCAAGAGGGGGGAAAATCCCCCTGACAATTTTTTTTGCTGCGCCGGAACGTAGCAACGCAGGCATACGAAATTCAAGAACACGGGCTGACTTTTTGTTGCGCACCTTCTCAAACAAGAATCAAGTCGCCAGCCATCCGGACCGTCGAGATGTTCGACGATTCTGCCAGAAGGTCGGATTTTTCCCCTAAGCGCTAGTGCATTCAGTACACCCCTGTGCGCCAATCAGCACTGCACCTCAGTGCAGCCTTGCCAAGCCTCCAAATTTCATCAGCACGTCGACCACATGTGTCTGCATCAGCTCTGACTTCGTTGGTCACTGGCCTTCACCCAAGCGGAGCTTCTGGACCTTCAACAAGTGGCACCAAGTGACTATGGACACCCTGATACGAATTTCTCGAGTTTCGCTGATCAAGCCTCGACAGTGGGCAAACCTCAACTGCTAGGTATCCTCAGCTAGTCAAGGGGGGCCGTAGCCCAGCGGTAGCGCAGCTGCTCTGGTGTGCCAGCGACCCAGGCTCGATTCCAAGTGCAGTCACATTAATTTGGGGCTGAATTGGAATCTCGGCTTGGCTCTGTTCGTGCAATTAACGGCCTTGAGAGCCAACCCCCAAGGCGCAGTGAAGTGTACATGCCTAACGATAATATAAAGTTAGGGCCGCTGTACACTCCTGTGTGAGTGTGTGCCTGCGTACGTATCCGCGTGCTCAGGGGAGTCGGCGCAATGGGCAGTAATGCCTCTCGCCGGTTGTGTGCCTATGTCGCTTAAAGTCGCTTATGCCAGGGTGCACCAACCCCACTGCCTCTAAAAAATCCTCAGCTAGTCTCTCAAGCCTTCCATCATCACCCTGACGCCGTCAGCACCTTCAACAGATTACACCAGGTGACTACGAGTAGCCTGATAGGAATTTCTCGAGTTTCACTGATCAAGCCTTGACAATGGGCAAGCCTAAACCGTGGGACAGCCTCAGATAGTCTCTCAAGCATTCAGTCATCACCCGGACGCCGTCGGCACCTTCTGGCAGAATCGTCGAATATCTCGACGGTCCGGAGAGCTGGCGACTTGATTCTTGTTTGAGAAGGTGCGCAACAAAAAGTCAGCCCGTGTTCTTGAATTTCGTATGCCTGCGTTGCTCCGTTCCGGCGCAGCAAAAAAAATTGTCAGGGAGATTTCCCCCCCTGGTAGTTCCACTGTTAATCAACTTGTTAGCGCTATAGTAGCAAAGAGCTAAATCTGGAAACGCTTATCAATCGGTCCGGATTTCGTGCCTCAGAGATGGGTCTTCTTTTTTAAGTCTTCAAAAGTCAGTCTTGAGACTGCTCCGAGTCTGATTTTTTACTCAGATTTTTGCTTATGTCATGCGCGTTTGATTAAGGGGTCATGAATGTTTGATTATTACCGTATATGGAATTAAGCAAATACAACATCTGAGAACCGGTTCCTTGCAAATAAACGTTGGTCCTACGTAGGGTTCTGAGTCACTACTGTTTACACATGACTCATTCTAAAAATAGATATTTTAAAAATAGATATGACTCATAATAACTCATTTAAAAACAGATTGCGAGTTTAAATTGGTTTTATTAGATGTTACTTTAAGTAGTGCATTAGGGTATGACTAACGGCTCTCTACAAATGGACCTGTCCTGTTCTGCTTGTGGCAGAATGATTGCGTCCTCTTCTTTCCGATAGCAGCCATAGTATGACTTGTTGAAGTGACGGTTGGTTGGTTGTGAGCTGGGTAACGGTGCGGGGTTTGTTTGCTTAACAGTAGGAATGCCAAGCCATTTTTCCGCCCGTCGAACTACCAAGGGGGGGGGGAAAATTCCCCCCCCCCCTGACAATTTTTTTTGCTGCGCCGGAACGGAGCAACGCAGGCATACGAAATTCAAGAACATGGGCTGACTTTTTGTTGCGCACCTTCTCAAACAAGAATCAAGTCGCCAGCCATCCGGACCGTCGAGATATTCGACGATTCTTCCAGAAGGTCGGATTTTTCCCATAAGCGCTAGTGTATTCAGTACACCCCTGTGCGCCAATCAGCACTGCGCCTCAGCGCAGCCTTGCAATGCCTCCAAATTTCATCAGCACGTCGACCACATGTGTCTGCATCAGCTCTGACTTCGTTGGTCACTAGCCTTCACCCAGGCGGAGCTTCTGGACCTTCAACAGGTGGCACCAAGTGACTATGGACACTCTGATACGAATTTCTCGAGTTTCGCTGATCAAGCCTCGACAGTGGGCATACCTCAACTGCTAGGTATCCTCAGCTAGTCTCTCGAGCCTTCCATCATCACCCCGACGCCGTCGGCACCTTCAACAGATGACACCAGGCGACTATGAACACCTTGATGCGAACTTCTCGAGTTTCACCGATCAAGCCTCGACAGTAGGCAAGCCTCAACTGCCGGACACCCTCAGCTAGTCTCTCAAGCATTTCGTCATCATCCCGACGCCGTCGGCACCTTCAACAGGTGGCACCAGGTGACTATGAACACCTTGATGCGAACTTCTCGAGTTTCACCGATCAAGCCTCGACAGTGGGCAAGCCTCAACTGCTGAACATCCTCAGCTAGTCTCTCAAGCATTCCGTCATCATCCGGACGCCGTCGGCTCTTTCAACAGATTACAACAGGTGACTATGAACATCCTATTGCAAATATGTCAGGTTTTTCTGATCAAGCTTCAATATTGGGCAAAAATCAACTGCTGGACATCCTCAGCTAGTCAGTCAAGCATTCCGTCATCACCCCGACGCCGTCGGCACCTTCAACAGGTGGCACCAGGGGAGTAATGACACGTGAGCGTGATTTTTCATCATGCTCTCATGCTCTCATGCTCTCATCAGCTAGCCTTGCATCGCTCCTTAAGTCTCTACCATTTCGTACTCTCTCCACTTACTTTGCCAGTGTTCATCAGTGAAATTCAATATTATTCAAGCTTTTGCTCTCGATTTTTAACTCGTTAGACTAACTTTAGCGTAACTGCAACGTTAGATAGCTAATTTAACTATCAATAACTCGTTTAAGTAACTTTGGCTATTCTACAAATATATCGCAAGAATTCATACTCGTTATTAACAACAATCAGTTCCTGACGTCAGAAGTGGTGGCGAAAAAGTGCTGAAAAATAAACACATACACTCAGCAACATTGAAAAGTCGCCATTCTATGCGCCAGTGAGCAATTTCTCTTGGACTATTTTGAAAACAAATATACGAAAAAACTGATCGGGGTAGCTTTAATCCGTCCAACCCGCGACCTCTCCCCCACTTTATTCCTCAACTCAAGTCTGCCGCGGTGTAGCTAAGTTGCGGCAAAGATTGAGAGACTTTACCTGCATTCTCAAAAGTGGCGACCACAGACTGAATCTTCTGTGATGACGACTTTTAAATGTTGCTGAGTATATTACAGTTACGAAGGAGCTGACACATGCTGATTCGACGATTCCAGAAATGTACTTTAATTTTCCTATTCTAGCTCGTAAGGTGATGAAAAGTATTTCCTATTCGATAACACCACAACTGCAAGATATTTTGTGCGAGCTATGACAGATGAGACTAAGATCGAAATTCTTATGCAATCTATTTTCAGAAATGCCAGGAAGACCCCTCCAAGTGACGAAGCCGGTCGTTGAAGGCCAGCAGTGGGATGATGAACAGGATCGATTTCAATTTAACCGCGACTTCGCTGAACTCATTGACTCACCGGAAAGACTTGCCAAATCGCCTGTCGCCGTCATCAGCGTGGCTGGAGCCTTCCGCAAGGGCAAGTCTTTTCTGCTCAACTTCTTCCTGAGATACCTCCGAGCTCTCAGTCGAGGTGACACTCGTGACTGGATTCTATCTGAGGACCAGCTAGACGACGGATTCCACTGGAGAGCCGGGAGCGAGAGAGACACCACCGGGATCCTCATCTGGTCCGAGCCGTTCTTCATCCGCAAGCCCGACGGACAAGAGGTGGCCGTGCTGCTCATGGACACTCAGGGCACATTTGATCACCAATCGACCCAGCAGGACTGCACCACCATCTTTGCCTTCAGCACACTGATGAGCTCAGTTCAGATCTTCAACATCTCGCAGAACATCCAGGAGACGGATCTGCAGCACCTTCGACTATTTATTGAGTTCGCTTCGATGGCGAAGAACTCTGCAGAGAAAGTTCTCCAACATCTGTGGTTCCTCATCAGAGACTGGCAGAATCCAGACGAGTATGATTACGGAGCTAATGGCGGAGAAGACTACCTTAAAAACGTTCTTGCGTGTGATGAAAAGAAGCCTCCAGAGAACCAGGCGCTGAGACAAGGCATCAAGCGGCAGTTCGAGGCGGCGTCCAGCTTCCTGCTGCCGTATCCTGGAAAAGCAGTCACGCGAGCGGATTTCAAGGGTCAAGTTGACAGGCTCGATAGCGACTTTGTCGAGCACCTGGATTGCTTTGTCCGCCGTATTTTGGCGCCCGAAAATCTTGTGGTCAAGAAGCTGAACGGCAAGGTGCTCACTGGTCGAGAGTTTTTCTCACTTATTGAAGTTTACTTCGATGCCTTCCGCCTTGGCAAGCTGCCGACTCCGAAGAGAATCTTCACCGCCACCGTCGAGATGGCCAATCAATCTGCTTCGCGGGACGCAGTGAAATTCTTCGAAGATTCGATGGGCTCACTTTCGGGTCCGACAGCCATCAGCGACCAGGAGCTGAGCGACCTACTCAGTACGATGTTTGAGCAGGCGATGCAGCACTTCGATGACAACTGCATGGAGAGAGGATCGAAAGACACTGCTCAAACCAGGATGAAGCTCGAAGCTGAGCTCCGAGGACTGTTCCAGCAGCAGCAGATGCTGAACCAGCTGAAGTCGGACAAGATCGAGGCCGAGACGAAGAGCCGCATGCTGATGGACCACATAAAGCGCATGCAGGACGAGAGCCTGGCAGCTGCACAACGAATGTGCGAGATGGAGAAGGAGTTCGCTGACAAAGTTGCTGAGATTCAACGCTCGGCGATTACAAGAGAGCAAATGGAGGAGATGCTGGTTAAGCACTCGACTGCGCAAAAGGAATTGGAAAAGCAGAATGAAAAGATGATGAAGCGAACCGTGGAGATGGCGGAGAAAAACCGGAAGTTGATGAGTAAGCTGAAGCAGAATAAAGAGGAGGCGATGCAGCAGCAGCAGGAGATGATGGAGGAGTTTATGCGGCAAATGAAGGTTGCACAGGAAAAATACAGGAAGGCGGCAGAGGATTCTTCCAACTTTTTCACAAAGTATGTTTCTCCCATTTTGTCCGCCGCCGTTCCTACAGCTTTGCGTCTTTGGTTTCAAAGTTAGCATCGTCATGCAGCATATCATAGAGTTGATTCGATTACTCGCAGTTCTAATTTTTCTATCTCCAAAAGTGCGCATGGCTCACTATATGCGCTTTGTAGTGTCAATAAAATGTTTAACGTTTTTAAAACAAACTTGAACGTTTCGGTTAGAATCCAAATGAGCACGATGCTACTCAATAATCCTAAAAAGCCGGTATGTAAGAGAAAACTCAAGTAAAAAAAATTGCTTTGACCTTTGCGTAACCTTTGCGAGACCATATTTTACTGCCTCTGCAGCTCTGCTGGCATGATTTATTAGAAATTTATCTAATTATTGTTTGCGTGCAGATGCTGTCTATTTAATATTGAATACATTACCTAGAATGTGAACTATATCCAATAGTTCTGCACCTGAGGCCCTTGCTGCGATTATTAAAATTGCATGCTTCTGCTGTTCCTTTTTACCTTTGAATTGTACCTTTTAACTTCAATTCACAACAATTTTAAATGTTTTCTACTTTCATATACGCAAGTTTATGTATACTGTTCGCCTGTTCGAGGATAACCTGACGCGTGTGAGCACTTCGATAGGTGGGCGGCAAACCATTGACAACTCGAGCGTAAAGCAGATGGGCGCTAATCTTGCAAATCATGCAAAATTGAAAGTTTTCAGTTCTTAGTGCTAAATTCACAACACCTTACCTTCTGAACTTCTGAATTATAGCTCGTACGCTCGTAACTATAAAGCCAGTGTTTTTCGCTTGAGTTGCATTCACAAGTATTTCATAAAAAAGAAGAAAATATATGGAAACAGTGGAAATTTCTTCAGCACTTTGCTTGCCTGTCAGTCTCTAATCTGGTAGTTTTTGGGAATTTTGTGCTGTAAAACGTTATACTTCGTGTCTCATCAATGTGTTTAAATAGGCAAGAATCAACTAATGTACAATACAGAACAGACCAACAGACAGCCACAGCACCATTAAAGGACAATACAGAACAGACCAACAGACAGCCACAGCACCATTAAAGGACAATACAGAACAGACCAACAGACAGCCACAGCACCATTAAAGGACAATACAGAACAGACCAACAGACAGCCACAGCACCATTAAAGGACAATACAGAACAGACCAACAGACAGCCACAGCACCATTAAAGGACAATACAGGACAGACCAACAGACAGCCACAGCACCATTAAAGGACAATACAGAACAGACCAACAGACAGCCACAGCACCATTAAAGGACAATACAGAACAGACCAACAGACAGCCACAGCACCATTAAAGGACAATACAGAACAGACCAACAGACAGCCACAGCACCATTAAAGGACAATACAGGACAGACCAACAGACAGCCACAGCACCATTAAAGGACAATACAGAACAGACCAACAGACAGCCACAGCACCATTAAAGGACAATACAGAACAGACCAACAGACAGCCACAGCACCATTAAAGGACAATACAGAACAGACCAACAGACAGCCACAGCACCATTAAAGGACAATACAGAACAGACCAACAGACAGCCACAGCACCATTAAAGGACAATACAGAACAGACCAACAGACAGCCACAGCACCATTAAAGGACAATACAGAACAGACCAACAGACAGCCACAGCACCATTAAAGGACAATACAGGACAGACCAACAGACAGCCACAGCACCATTAAAGGACAATACAGAACAGACCAACAGACAGCCACAGCACCATTAAAGGACAATACAGAACAGACCAACAGACAGCCACAGCACCATTAAAGGACAATACAGAACAGACCAACAGACAGCCACAGCACCATTAAAGGACAATACAGAACAGACCAACAGACAGCCACAGCACCATTAAAGGACAATACAGAACAGACCAACAGACAGCCACAGCACCATTAAAGGACAATACAGAACAGACCAACAGACAGCCACAGCACCATTAAAGGACAATACAGAACAGACCAACAGACAGCCACAGCACCATTAAAGGACAATACAGAACAGACCAACAGACAGCCACAGCACCATTAAAGGACAATACAGAACAGACCAACAGACAGCCACAGCACCATTAAAGGACAATACAGAACAGACCAACAGACAGCCACAGCACCATTAAAGGACAATACAGAACAGACCAACAGACAGCCACAGCACCATTAAAGGACAATACAGAACAGACCAACAGACAGCCACAGCACCATTAAAGGACAATACAGAACAGACCAACAGACAGCCACAGCACCATTAAAGGACAATACAGAACAGACCAACAGACAGCCACAGCACCATTAAAGGACAATACAGAACAGACCAACAGACAGCCACAGCACCATTAAAGGACAATACAGAACAGACCAACAGACAGCCACAGCACCATTAAAGGACAATACAGAACAGACCAACAGACAGCCACAGCACCATTAAAGGACAATACAGAACAGACCAACAGACAGCCACAGCACCATTAAAGGACAATACAGAACAGACCAACAGACAGCCACAGCACCATTAAAGGACAATACAGAACAGACCAACAGACAGCCACAGCACCATTAAAGGACAATACAGAACAGACCAACAGACAGCCACAGCACCATTAAAGGACAATACAGGACAGACCAGACAGCCACAGCACCATTAATGTACCATACAGGACAGACAGACCACAGCACAAATGAGCAATCCCTGAATGTTAGTATCTCAGGTTAAGCATTATCAAAAAGCACAATCTAGGAACGTGCCCGAAGTGTCTACCAGGTTGTACTATTCTCTCTGGTTCTGACGTACTGACGTTTTAATTCACTAAACTCTTTCATTAGACCAATGCATAGGCAGCGGCTAGAAGTTTTTAGTTAAAAAAACCAGCAGTTGTTGACTAAGACAAATCATGTCAGGATTATGGGTGTTCGGGATAGCCATTTTTCGGGGGTTTCAGGGTCAACCCCGATCCCGAACATCTTCCGGGAACCCCGAAAACCCTACCGGTAATTTACACGAATTTACTCAACTGAGGCAGGGGATCAGCACCAAGTGTAATAAATGCTTTTGTGCATACATCTGTAGTCTCTGGTTTAGCCAAGTAAACTAGTAGCTTATGTTCAGGCAGCAAATGAAGGATGAGTTTCAGCCTTCTTAAGTTACATTTCTCCATTCAGTCTGGTTCTCTGACCAGCTCCTAAATTTCAAATTTCGCTTAATTCCTTTGAAAGCAAAAAAATCAACATTTATACGTGTGCTGGCCTACTACAATAGCCAAGAAAGAAAATTGCATTGACGACTATACTTACGACTTTTGACTTACTTCAGTTCAGTGTAAAATTAATGTCGAATGTATTTAAGAAAAATAAATGTTTTGATTGTTTTCCAATATTGAATTTTTGTCAATAAAGCGTTAAAAACTCAAAATCCGATGAACTGCTGTTAGCTAGGCTAGAGGTAAAAAACAAAAATTGGCAGCAGTCGCCTGAGCGGAACCAGGCGTGCATACAGAGTTTAAAACAGAAAACTACAAATTTCCATGGATTTTTTGTAATTCTATTGGAATTTAGAAACATTTTTAAACCATGAAAACCCTTTCAACTGTTCTGGAATAGCAGCGTGCAACAAGAGACGAAGCGTGCTAAAAAAGCGATCCACGGATGTGACAAGAACGTCAGTCAAGGTTGTAATATTCTTTCTGGTATCAAATTTTCTTTTTCTTATAATAGCATATTTCCATTTTCATTTCACTGATGCATTGTAGTCGTTGTTGAAAAAAACTTGACGGACTCGATTCAAGGCACTCCGTAGTACTGGATAAATTGTGTCAAGGTAATTATATCAGGTAGATTTGTAAGCAAACTTGGTAATTGTTCCGATTATTGAACTTATGAGAGGGTAACAATAGCGTTGATACATTGGATACAGTATTAACGAACTTTTAAATAACAATTAAATCAGCCTTTACTATTCTACTAACTCTAATGAGTCTACGGTTTATAGTGAGTCTACGGTTTCTACTGAGTCTACAAAGTCTACTGAGTATACTGAGTCTACGGTTTCTACTGAGTCTACTACCGGTAAGTCTACTGAGCATACTATTCTCAGCAGAAAAAAGACAGCCACACAGAACCCAAGTCTCTGAAAAAGTTTGGAGCCTGAACTATTTTGGGTAAATAAGAACCACAAAAATTCACCTTATTCTGCCGATGATCACTGGATTGAACATCCACCGCCTCGTGGCGCTGCTGCCGCCTCGTGGCGGATACTCTCACACCTCATTCTTTCACGCTCTTCCAGCCTCGCATTTTCGATCTTAAGGTTTATAAGCTCAATCTGTGCAGCGGAACTTTGAGCACTCATGGTTTGCATCTGACTTATCTGCCTCCTTAGCTCGTTATTCTTCTCCTCCATCTTTATTCGAGCAACGTCTTGTTTGAGCGCTTCTTCCTGCAGCTTCCTCTCCATCTCCTCTTTGGAAATGCTCTCCGACTTGATCTGCTCGATTGTTGTCTTGAATGTGGCTTCCATCTCCTGCATCTGCTTCTGCCGGTCTTGAGTCTGCTGCTTTAGGCCCTCCATCTCGCCCTTCAGCAAGTCCGACTTCTTCTCGGCCGTTAGCTTCTCCGATCTGAGCTGCCTGTTCAGGACAGCCTTGTCTTTCAGCTCGGTTAGGTCATCTTGGAGCTTCTTTTTCGCTTTCCGGACTTCAGACGAGTCGCTCTCCATGCACTTGGAGTTGAAAGCATCCAGCGCCTCCTTTGAAGCTTCATCAACTGCCGCTTGAAACTCTTCGTCACTCTTCGCTGGATCCAAAAAGCTCTTGACTTTGTCTTCGAACAGTCTTTTTGAGTTTGAAGCAGCGGTCATGTTGACCATCTCGACAGTGGCGGAGAAAACACTCGACGGAGTTGGCATCCTGCCGCTGCTGAAAGCCTCAAAGTAAACCTCCATGAAGTCGATGAGCTCGCTGCCAGAGAGCTCATTGCCGTTGACTTTCTTAACTGTGATGTTCTCTGGAGCGGCGATCTTCTCAACAAAGCTCTCGATTTCTTCAACAAACTCCGTCTCTAGTCTCTGGACATCGCCCGTGAATTTAGAGTCTCTCACTGCTTTGCCTGGATGAGGCAGCAGATAGCAGGAAGCCTTCTCGAAGTGCTTCTTGATTCCCTCTCGTAGCTCTTTGTTTTCTTGTGGCCTGTCAGCACTACAGTCGAGAACGGTTGACAAGTACTCGCTTCCACCTTCTTCTCCATACTGATGCTCATCTGGGAATTGCCAGTCTCTGATCAGAAACCACAGATGCTGCAGAGCCTTTCCCTCTGAGCTCTTTGCCAAAGCCGCGAACTCAACGAACAGGCGCAGATTCTGCAGATCCGCCTCGGAGATGTTCTGCGAAAGGTTGAAGATCTGCACGGAGCTCAGCAGCGTGCTGAACGCAAAGATGGTCGTGCAGTCCTGCTGAGTCGTCTGGTGATCGAACGTGCCCTGAGTGTCCATCAGCAGCACGGCCACCTCTTGTCCGTCGGGCTTGCGGATGAAGAACGGCTGCGACCAGAGAAGAATTCCAGTCGTATCTCGCTTGGATCCGGACTTCCAGTGGAATCCGCTTCTATGATGGTCATCCGAGTTAATCCAGTCTTCTGTGTTTCCACTTACCAGGGCGGTCAGGTAGCGCAGAAAGAAGTTGAGCAAGAAGGACTTGCCTTTTCGGAAGGCTCCGGCCACGCAGATGATGGCGATCTTCGCTTTCAACATTCGGTCAAGGTCTTTGACCTGTGCTGAGATCTTAGGATTCAAACTAAATCCGGTATTTTTCTCATCAGGAATGATGAGTTGTATTGCGGTAGCAGTGGTTTCAGTTGGGCTCGCCATCGCAAATATTAAAAAGCTTTTCTTCAAACAACTTTAGCTCAGGCGTGACTCTTGGTACACTGGACTAACAACTTGTTTCCGTCACAGGCTACTTTATACCTTGAAGAGTTTCTGCTAATAGATTTGGTCTGGCTGCAACTTTAAACTCAAGTGTTCGAGCGCACTGCGTTCCTTGTTTTATAGCTCTTAGTGAACTTCTGAAAAGCGAAGTTTCCTTTTTCTACTGTACTGTTTACGAAGTAGAATCGAAGTTTCCTTACCGCAAGTACACTGGTTAAAAGGGAAGTTCCCTCTCCGCAAGTACACTGATTAAAAGGGAAGTTCTCTCTCCGCAAGTACACTGGATAAAAAGGAAGTTCCATCTCCGCAAGTACACTGGTTAAAAGGGAAGTTCTCTCTCCGCAAGTACACTGGTTAAAAAGGAAGTTCCATCTCCGCAAGTACACTGGTTAAAAGGGAAGTTCTCTCTCCGCAAGTACACTGGTTAAAAGGGAAGTTCTCTCTCCGCAAGTACACTGGTTAAAAGTGAGGTTCCCTCTCCGCAAGTACACTGGTTAAAAGGGAAGTTCTCTCTCCGCAAGTACACTGGTTAAAAGTGAAGTTACATTTCTGCAAGTGCATTGGTTAAAAGTGAAGTTCTCTCTCCGCAAGTACACTGGTTAAAGGGAAGTTCCATCTCTACAAGTCCACTGATCAGAAGTGAAGCTCGATCTCTGCAAGTGCACTGGTTAAAAGTGAAGTTCCTTTTCTGCAACTCAGATATCATATGAAATAGACGTCGTATCACGTGACCCTGCTTACTAAAGTTTTGGACGAAAGGAAATTTAAATTGATCCCCTTCCTCACCCTAACAATTTTGATAGATATGTGCTAAGATTTACTCAGCTGCCGGGGCTCCGGGAATCCGGATACAGCGATGTGGCGTTGACGCCCATTCCGCTAACCCCTGGCAACAGCGGGCGGCTAGTGCTGCGGTGTTGTGCAGGTAGATCCGGTTGCGCCAGTGTTCATAGGTCACTGAAAGGCAAATGGGGGCTAAGGCAAGAGACTGCTGGGCCGTAACCCCAAACCCAACAGCAAGCCAAAAGATAGCGACCAGGAGTGGCTTAAGCTCTTACTGGAACGACCGCTAGCAACTGAGAAACTCTTCGGCTAAGATCCTGGATTGGAATAACCAGAGGCCAAACCAAAGGTCCATCAGCATGGTACTACACTGGGCCCTTGAGAGAGACAGAGAGGCTGTCTCCGGGGCCTGCAGACAAGCCGCGCACCCAAACAGAGGAATTTTGCCAAATTTTGACACAACTGGAAAAATGACGGACTTCAGTTGCCAAAAACGCCTCCCTGAATGCATGCACCAAAGCCCAGCACCGCCAGCAACAGATATTACCGTAAAATTCCAACAACTTTTATAATTGGCGTTGTGAGAGCATTCAGTGCATTCATTATTTGCATTAATGAGAACCGAAGTTCCTTTTCTGCTAAAGTGCACTGTTTAGAAGCCAAGCAGTTCTTCTGCATCAAATCTTCTGCATCAGCCAGTTTTTTTCCCAAGGCTGGAATTCCTGACAATGTTTCGCTTCGCCGGAACCGAGAAAGTCCGGCAAACTGTTTTGTTGCACGGAAAGAAGAATGTACTCAAAAAAATTGAGAAGAAAACTTCTAAAACAAGAATGTAACACGAAGGCTCTGACCACAACCCTCCTGCGACTAAACTTTTATTTAAGGCAAAATAAGAAACAGTTTCTCGTAATAGGCTTATATTTAGATAAGCGAAAGTCCTTGATTTTTGTCTCTGTAAGCATAAGGCTACAAGTTAGTGTTTTAAAATAGTCAACTTACTAACGCACTAGTTAAAAATCGTAAGAACGTTTGTGCAGAATAACTCTCAGCCTCACTGCTGTTTGCATCTCTTGTCGAGCTTGCCGACTTCAGAATCTTCTGTTATTTGGTTTTCTTGAGCATCTGGTCTCTCTCTGTCTCGTGCGATCCCAGATGCCTGGGCTCGATGCCTTCCATCCGTTCTTTCGTAGTGCTCGTACTCAGCGATGTAGCCTTCTTTTATTTCCTCTGTGCTCAACTTCAAATCATCATGGTGTCTTTCTCTCTTCTGTCTTCCTTCTCGATGGCTCCAGTCTCGATTCCATGGTCCTACGTTGCTCCTCCACCATCGCTTCACTGGCTTGCTTTTGTAGCTCGGCAAGTTTCGATGTCAATTGCAGGTTTTCCTGCTCCATTTTCCACTGGTTGATCTGGTGCTGCATGCTCTCCTTCTGCAACTTTTCTCGAATTCGTCTCTTGATGCCATACCCTGCGAAAGCTCTTTCATGCTCTGCTGGAACCTCTGCTCCATCTCAACCATTCGTCTCGCAACCTCCTCGTTGTCCTTGTGCAGACTCTCGATGTCATTGGCGAGCATCTGGTTTCTCTCCTCCTCGGCAATCTTTTCGGATCGCAGCTGGTTCATGAGTCGGTGATGTTGCGACTGCTGCTGAAGGTCTTCTTCAAGACCCGCCGGCAGTCAGCCGTGGCTTCAGAGCTCTTCTGCATGCAGTTCTTGTCAAAGTAGGCCCGCGCTTCCAGAGTCGCTGCACCCAGTAGGCTCTCGAATTCGTCGTCAGTGACCGCGGCTGTTGAATCGACTCGTGAGGCCACTTTCTGTTCGAACAACTCTCTGGATGCCTTCGATACGGCCAAGTTCGTCAAGTCCACGGTGGCCGACAGGATGGTGCGCGATGACGGAAGCCTTCCGCTGCGAAAAGCCTCGTAATAGACTTCGGCGAAGGTTATCAGCTCGGAGCCCGTCAGCGCTCTCCCGTTGACGGCCTTGGAAGCGAGGCACTCAGGTGACAATATTCTAGCGGCAAGTTTATCGATCTCCGCCAGAAACTCCGGGCTGATTTTGTCCAGCTCTCCGTGAAAATCCTTTCTGGTAACAGCGAATCCGGGATGTGGCAGAAGGCAGCAAGACGTGTTTTCAAAAAACTTTCGGATGCCCTGCCGAAGCTCCAAGTTTTCCATTGGCTTTTTCGGATCGCACTCCAGGACCTTGTCAAGGTACTGGCGTCCGCCTTCTACACCGAACTCGTACTCATCAGGGTACTGCCAGTCTCTGATGAGGAACCACAGATGCTGGAGCACAGAGTCCTGCGAGTCCGAAGCGATCGATGCGAACTCGACAAATAGTCGGAGGTGCTGCAGATCTGTCTCCTGGATGTTCTGCGAGATGTTGAAGATCTGCACTGAGCTCAGCAGCGTGCTGAAGGCAAAGATTGATGTGCAGTCCTGCTGAGTGGACTGGTGATCGAATGTTCCCTGAGTGTCCATCAGTAGCACGGCCACCTCTTGTCCGTCGGGCTTGCGGATGAAGAACGGCTCGGACCAGATGAGGATCCCGGTGGTGTCTCTCTCGCTCCCGGATCTCCAGTGGAATCCATCTGACAGCCTCTCGTCGGACCGAAGCCACTGCGAAGCATCGCCGCAACTCGCGGCCTTCAAGAAGCGAAGAAAAAAGTTGAGCAGGAATGACTTGCCCTTGCGAAAGGCTCCGGCAACGCTGATCACAGCAACCTTGCTCTTCTGGAGCCGGTCAGCGGACTGCATCTCCGCCCAGATGTTTTGGTTCAGTCGAAACCTCTCTGCCCCGGATTCGGTCTCGACCAGAGTTGTGAGTTGCACCGGATGTGGGACCTCCATTAGGCTTCGATCTGGCTGTCTGGAAGTATAGAAATTGTCATGCAATCAATGAGCTACAGCAGCTATTGAAGTGGAATGTGCCACCACCCACTTACTTGATTTTGCTGATTATGCTGACGAACTTTCCCGTACTAGCAATCGCACTGGGAGCAGCTTTCATGGGGTGTTAAAATACCTAAATAGAAAAGCAATGGGGGGGCAGCAGTGTGCAGTGCTTGAGTACAGTTTGCCAGCCAATCGCATGATTCGCCCTAATTTTATGCGCAGTGAGAGAACTGAAGTTCCCTTTTCTGCCTCTAAATAAAGCGTTCACAAGTGACTACTTTGTCGGGTAGAAGAAGTATCGAAAACATGTAAGTCCAAGCTATCTTGTTTGCTTTTTTGGATCCTATTCTCTAAGCCAGAGATTTTGTTGATATGACAGCCGTAAAATCGAGAAATTTACGACACAAAAACCGACCGAAGATTGTTGGCTTGTGTTCAAATGACAAACTTCGATTTTGCGGAAGAATCTGCAAATAACAATATTCTGAATATTCGCCTAAAGTAAAATTTGCTCAAATTTTTATCATGGAGAATGCACTAGCCCCTCTATTGTAGTTAAAATATTTTAATGTTAAAAAAATTTACGAGCGTAATAACAACTTCAGAAGCGAACTGTTTGAAGCTTCTATTTCTGACTCTTACAGGGCCTTTACGGCGGTTTTCAAAACACCGAGCCTCACTCCCGTGAAAATGCGAATAGTTACTGTGTCCTTAAACACCAAAGTAGAACTTTGCAATGTGTTTAAAATAAAATTCAATATTACTCGTAGATTTGCTTACTTTCAGTAGAGTTGTCAACACATTGGCATTATTTTGTTGGTTTTTTTTCACTTAGGCAATTAGAGAAGTTTTCTTAATTGTAGCTGTAATTCTTTGGAAGTTTCGCTGGGCATATGCTAGCGAAAAGAAGCTTAACTTAATAATATAAGCGCAAGCAAGCTTCAAAGAGTCTGTGCTCACGTTACTTCTTTTTATTAGGTTTAAATCTTCTGAAAAATTGCTACAAATTGAAACACTAATATTCGAATTAGTCATAAGTAGTCTTGCTAGAATGATTGATGACTATTTTAGAGCAACATGCTGCATTGAACTGAGGCATCCAAATTAGAGATGAACAACTAAAGCTCAGAAAAAGTTCACATAGAAGCTCAGTTTATAAAAAGTTATTGCAGAAATTGCCGTTAGCAAAATCGGACTCGTTCTTGCTACCGTCAAGCCAGTCAAGCTTAAATTTGCGTTCAGCTCAGTTTTCGACTCAGTCAAGCACTGTTCAGGTCGCTGCCAGGCCTCAGGATCGAGGTCCTTCTCCAGAGCGAGCGTCGGCTCGAGTGCCGGGTAGTTCAGCACGATTCTTCTTGCTGCCGAGGACCGGTTGTACATGAAGATGCGGGCATACGGCTGCGCGTGAAGGCTGATGTTCAGCACGTGAACGTGAGTTTTGTTGACAGTTAGAGCGAAAGCCCCGCTGTTGTCAACACTGGCAACCGTTCGAGGAATGAACTGGTAGAACTGGTCCTTGACTGCCACCAGGAAAAGCTCGACGTGCAGAATGCCGTAGCGGACATTGAGCATTCCGCTACTGCGGTTCAGGTAAACTAGAGCTGAACCGAAACCGAACTGACCGAAACTGAAAGAGTGCAACACGAAATTTGAAACCTCAGAGTGTAGTTGATTTCCTCCGTGAACAGTGCTTCAGTTTAACAAATCAATGATTTTTGAATTATCAATCGGCCAAGACGAAATCAACTTAAAGGCTACCTGATCCGAGTCTAGGGCTTACTTTCCCCCAAAACTCATGGCGTTCTGCTCATGGCCTCTTACGGAAGGCCAGGCCTGATAGGTAGGCTACACAGCTGATGCTCCTTGACCATCTGTTTCAAAGGACTATACTAATAGAATAGTATACTAGCTTTTAAATTACCGTACCCACCTGCCGGAGCAAAATTCGACGTCTTCCTTCGTCAGGTTGAGTTTGGGAACCGCCACAACCTCAGTATTGACCCGGTGCAGCAGGCTGCAGACGTTGCTCTCTGTGACAAACGAAGAGTTCATCAGCAGCATGTCGGCCAGGTATTTGTTGAGAATTGCCGCATACAGCGGCTGCAGCATCGACTGCTCGCCATCGGCCAGGTTGGTGTGGGTGAACACAGCCAGTTGTCGCTTCACAAACACATCCAGCTGGCAGCGGACATCGAAGAGGCTGCCACCGTGGCTGTAGGCCAGGTTGTCTGTCAATGGGACGGAAATTTTCGGTGTAAATTTTTCCTGATTTTATGTGTATATGAGTGCTCACGAGTCATCGGAATGGGCAGAATTGCCACACCACTAGTTGAGGGACGATGTCTTTAAAGGCGTTGCGCCAGGGTGCCCACAGCCCTTCTAACAAACTAATACTATAGGGAACAGCTAAATTATTGTGTAGAAACTCACTGCGGTACCAAGTCCTGAACCAGCCCTTGCTGTAGGACTCAATCTCCAAGTCTGGAAAGTCAGTGTCCGGAGCTGTGTAAAAGTCTCGGTCGAAGTATTTATTGAAGCCGTTCTCTGCTACAAAAGCGTTCACCGGGCCGAACTGACTTGGCAACGGCCGCACACTTGAGTAGTTTGACAGCGTATGCAGTTGCATGTACTTTAGCATGTCGTCTAGGGAGATGTGCACACCGCCAGCTGCCTCCACCAGCATTGTGGAACTGAGAAGAGGTGGGCGAAATTATGGGCTGAGATTTCTTCTACATCAGTACATCGATTTCATATTTAAGTGCACTAAAAATGCATCGCCCTCACTTGCGCAGGTCGCTGCTGTCGTAGGGAATGCCGTCAATTATGGAGCGCGAATTCTGGTAGACCCTCGACCAGAGGCTAGTATTCATCTCTGAGCTGGAAAAGGTGTCCATCATATTCAACGGCGTCCACAGGTGCTCGCGCATGTACTGCGCATAGGTCTGTCCGGTGAGGCGCTGCAGAGCCAAGTCCGCCACTGTCCAGGCCAAGTTGTTGTAGCGGAACGAGGCTCGGAAGCCGCGGATTGCCTGCAGCCGGCCTGTGGCGCTGCGATAACGGAGTGATATCGAGCTTCGTATCCTTGAAGTAGCAAATCTCTGGATCAAGTTTTATTTCTTATATGCGTTTGTGCGTGTATGCATTACATGGTCGAACGTGACAAACTTCCTAGTAAGTAGTTTCGTCAACGCATCTTCAGCTCATTTAACAGAGGTTCTTCTCCGACTAAATCAGCTTCCTGTTTTGTAACTTGTTGCATCTCTATATCTGAATTTTTAGCAACATATGCTAATAAAGCATGTAGCTCGTAAGTAGTAAGTACCTCGTAGTTTGATGTTGTACTTGTTTAATAAAGACTACTTTGTCGACTGCACTAGTACGTAAACGTTCTTGTTTTCCACTAAAATTAACTTTTTATACCGTAGCAACTCACTTGACAAGCTCCTCCTTTGAGCTGAAGTGTCTCAGGTACCAGAGCGAGTCATGTCGGGCTACCCCGGTCGAGTGGCTCATCAGATCCTCCAACGTCACCAAGTCGGTCCGCGTCTGGTCGATGAACCAGAACTCGTCGCCAAAAACCGATTTCAATGGCAGTTTTAGAAGGCTGCGGTTGGTAAATATGAGAAGTGGGGGAACTCAGAACTTAAATGTCAGGTGGTGGTTGATTATGCGAATAAAAAAGTGCAAATAAGCCATGTGCTCTTGTACGCGAGATAAACTTAAATGAGAACCTGTGAGCTCCCCCCCCCCCAGTTTCCTTCCAATTCAGAATTGGGACTCGGTCCTCAACACCCGCATGTCTGAAAGTGAGATTCTGAATAGAAACACAGTAAAATTAGGGGCTTCCGAAATTGTCTTTGTCCCGAGTCACTCAACCCGTGTTGAACTATTGCTCACCTGACAACGCCACGCGTGTCACGCGACAGATTCTGTCCCAGCAGAGCGTTCTGAATACGCGGCAGCGCGGTGCCCATTCCCTTGGACACGGACGCCAGGCTCAGCAGCATCTGCCTATTCAGGTCTCTGACCTCAACGCCGCCTTGAGCTGTCGTCGCCTCCAGTCGGAAGTCGAAGACTGGCCGACCGGCGTGGACGGCGGCGGCGTGCAGCTGCCGGATGCCCTGACAGCGCATGGCGCGGGACAGCACGGCGCGCAGCGACTGCAGCTCCGGCTGGAACGGCTCCCTCACTGCCGAAGCCGATGCTGACGCGAAGTTTGCTGCAACGGCCAGGAGCAGCGTGGACAAAATGCAATCCGACATGTTCAGCACCACTCGCTGCAGCACTTCGGCTTGACTTGAGGCGCCTTGAGCAACCCGACAAAAATCACAACTCAGTGAATGGTTGAGAGTTTATACCCAAGTCGTCCAACAGCCCAGTACCCGACCCCCGACACTCTCGACCGTTGCTGTTCGAACATCCCTGGAGGCGGGGTTGGCCAAGGCTGGGCGAATCGGATGGGAACAGTTGCCCAAATAAACACAGAGATTCGGCCCTCGCCGACCCCTCGCCTCCCTCCCTCTATCTCCCTGCATCTCTCTCTTTCTCTCCGGCTTGACTTACTTGACTTGCAGGGGGGCATCGACCGGCCCCCCTCTCTCTCCGGCTCTATCAGTTTAGACAATCGGCAATTGGTTGCATTTTCCAGGAACTGCAAGGCTCGTGTTCGTTTTGTTTGCGTACTTTAGATCCGCGATTCTCGCCGGGGCTGGGCGAGGGCGAGCGATTGCGGCAGTTTGATAAATTACAGATGGGATTTCCTGACGCCCAACAACGGAATGGGGAGAGAGAGGGGATGTTTTGCCAACTGGACCTCCGTCATCCCGCTTTCGCTCTGCATGCCCCTGTTGCAAACAAGACTGGAGGAGGCTGAACTCTGAAAAGTTGCGAGACCAATTTTTGAATCGTTTAAACTGTA
>NIVC01000950.1:27131-51128 GCA_002269645.1 Macrostomum lignano | reverse complement strand
TTGGCCTGTGCTCTCCTGGCCTTGGCCTGTGTTTTCCTGACCTTTGTCTGTGTTCTCCTGACCTTTGTCTGTGTTCTCCTGACCTTTGGTCTGTGTTCTCCCTGACCTCAGTCTCATCCTCCATGACCTCAGTCTCTATCCTCCGTGACCTCAGTCTCTATCCTTCATGACCTCAGTCTCTATCCTCCATGACTTCAGTCTCTATCCTCTATAACCTCAGTCTATATCCTACAAGCCTCAAACCTCACCCTAAAACCGGCACGCTAGCATCATCAAACTACCAAAACTCACTTCTCGTTGCCAGTTCAGTCAGCTGCCGACGCCACTCCACCATGGCTTCCTCGTCGCGCCCCTCAAGCAGATGCCGCTCCCCTCGGCCAATGATTTGTCCTTCGTGCTCAGGCAGATAGGAACAGCTGGCCTGTATAGCGGCCTGTATTGAGCACAAACTACTCTCAACGTCTTCATCAATCAGGCCTGTAGATTGATAGATTTTAGAGAAAAACTCGTGCAAAGTCAATCGACTAGCTAGCAGCATCTCGTCGGCTGAGCCAATCGCATTGGAAGCAGCGCTGGGGCCGCCGCCTAGCTGACGGCACAGCCTGGCTGGCAGCCAAGTGTTGGCAGCTGGCAGGTCGTGAAACGACCGAACTGGCGGCTTGGACCAGGCGTAGGTTTCAGCCAGAGACTGGGCCGCTCTTTGGACAAAGCTGAACGCTACAGCGCCGCCGTGCAGCACTGGAATGTAGTCTCGCAGGTGTTGGCTAGCAACCAGGTAAGAGGTGAACTCGGCATAGAATTTAGTCAACGGCTGGCACAGACTGAAAGTGCTCGAGTCAAATTGAGCAATTTCTAGCACAGTACCAGTCAGACTGTGCAGCTGTTCGAGCACGAATGCTAGGAAATCTTCCTGCGACAGTTCGTCCGCTTCCTCCAATGTCAGCACTAAATTGCTGGCCATGTGAAAGAAGCCCTCGAGTACCAATTCAGCCAGACGCTGCTTGTGCCGCACCGGTTTACCCCGCTCCGTGACTAACAGTCCCCAGGCTGACGTCAAGTAGAAAAGCGCCTCGCGAAAGTACGTTCCAGGATCGGTTTCGTCGCCGAATAAACTGTGCAAACCGCTGTCGCTGTGCTGCTGCACCGCTGTCGGGGGCAGCGGCGGCGGTAAAGGCGTTTGAAGCTGCGTCTGCTTCGACTGCTGCTTTGGTACCGATGAAGCGGCTGAAAAATTAGGTTGTGCAAGAGTCACAGATTGAATTTTATAAATGATCCATAAATGAATTTTGATGATTTATACTCGTCAGATTGAAAGCATATCGATTTTTAACGCCTTTCAAAAAATCTGAAATATTCAACTTCAATCAGGATGTTGATACTTCGAGGAGGATGTGACACGTGGTGGCATTTGTGATTTGTGTGACACAGGATGTGGCATTTTAATGAGGATGTGACACTTCAATGAGGATGTGACACTTCAATGAGGATGTGATACTTCAATAAGGATGTGAAACTACAATGAGGATGTGACACTTTGATGAGGATGTGACACTTTGATGAGGATGTGACACTTTGATGAGGATGTGACACTTTGATGAGGATGTGACACTTCAATGAGGATGTGACACTTTGATGAGGATGTGACACTTCAATGAGGATGTGACACTTCAATGAGGATGTGACACTTCAATGAGGATGTGACACTTCAATGAGGATGTGACACTTCAATGAGGATGTGACACTTCAATGAGGATGTGACACTTCAATGAGGATGTGACACTTCAATGAGGATGTGACACTTCAATGAGGATGTGACACTTCAATGAGGATGTGACACTTCAATGAGGATGTGACACTTCAATGAGGATGTGACATTTCAATGAGGATGTGACATTTCAATGAGGATGTTTACACACAGAGTCTGGTACAAGTATCACTCGCTCTCTCACCTGTCTCGGAGCCCCGCCTATTGGCAGCACTGGCAGCACCGGGATCGTCTGAATCGTCTTCCTCTTCGTCGTCTTCGTCCTCAGACGAAGATCCCAAATTTCTACTGCGATAGTCGTAATAGTAGCTTCCCGTACCGTCCTCCGCTGTGTCTGCGTCTTCTTCATCTTCTTGATGCTGCAGCTGAGGCTGCTGCTGCTGCTGCTGCGGCTGCGGCTGCGGTTGATTTGTCAAAGCCGGAGGAGGCCTCGGTGACGGCAGTGCAGACGCTGGCAGCCGTGGAGTAGCCGCCGCCGAACCAGCCCGAGAATTGTAGAGCGATCCGCCGCCGCCGCCGATGCTGCCGAAGCTGATTCGATACATCTCGCTGGCTCCCATCCTGTTTCTTGGCGTGTCGCCCGATTCCTCGTCAGCAACGCCGCGATTGTTAAACTCTCTCTCCTCATCATCGCGGTCATCAACTCTGAGCTCAGCGTCGAATCCGCTGCCGAAGCTCTCCCGGTGCCATTCTCGAACGCGGCTCATTTGATCTCGCGAGAATCGCTGACAGGCGTGCAGGCGCGGGGTGAGCACTCCGGCGGGGTCCAGCTGCAGCTGGGACAGCACCTGCTGAGCGTGCGCCACCTGTTGGCGAACCACTCCGCTGAGTCCGGCGCCAGACGAAGGGAAACGAAGCAGGGAGACCGAGTAGCCGTCGGTCATGGCGAACAGAGGATGGCGAGGATGAGCGGACACTGAGTAGCGTTGGACGCCGTGACGGCCTGGCGAGCTGCGGCGTTGGGGGGGGAAGCGCTGTTTTTAGATTGAGCTGTTAGCCTTTGCGGGTGAAGGAGCGAATGGCAACAGATGCAGGGAGGGAGAGTGGAAGGGTGAGATACAGAGAGACTAGAGAGAGATAGAAGAAGGGTCTGAGATCCAGAGAGAGTGAAAGGGTAGAGATTCAGGGATGGTGGAAAGTCAGAGATGCAGGGAGAGAGAGAGTCGAAGGGTCTGAGATTAAGAGAGAGTGGAAGGGTCAGAGATGCAGGGAGAGAGAGTGGAAGGGTGAGATACAGAGAGACTAGAGAGAGATAGAAGAAGGGTCTGAGATCCAGAGAGAGTGAAAGGGTTAGAGATTCAGGGATGGTGGAAAGTCAGAGATGCAGGTAGAGAGAGAGTCGAAGGGTCTGAGATGCAGGGAGGGAGAGTGGAAGGGTGAGATACAGAGAGACTAGAGAGAGATAGAAGAAGGGTCTGAGATCCAGAGAGAGTGAAAGGGTTAGAGATTCAGGGATGGTGGAAAGTCAGAGATGCAGGGAGAGAGAGAGTCGAAGGGTCTGAGATTAAGAGAGAGTGGAAGGGTCAGAGATGAAGGGAGAGATAGTGGTAGGGTCCGAGATGCAGGAAGAGAGTAGAAGGGTCTGAGATGAAGAGAGAGAGAGAGAGAGAGAGAGAGAGAGAGAGAGAGAGAGAGAGATACAAGGAGAAAGAGAGTAAAAGACCAGAGCTGCAGGGGAAGCCTGAAGGGCCAGATGGCCAACTGTAAAAGAATGAAAGGCGGGCAGCTCAAGCAGCTAACCGAAGCGTGTTAACGGGATGCACAGGCAGAAACATAGCCGGGCCGAGCTCCAGACAGCCTTTGCAGGTGAGAGTCAGTGGCGAGCCCATCCTAGCGCAGGCGAATGCAAAGCCCAAACCGGTGCAGCCGACCAAAAACAGGCCGCGACAGTCCCAGGCCAGGTCTCGAACCCAGGTTGCTGGGGCGCCTCGACTTCCAGCTTGGCCGCCGCCACCTCCTCCAGGACATCCTGGTCGGATAGGCCGATGTCACGCAGGAGTTGAACGTAGCGACTGCTGCCGGTGCCGCTGGCGGCGCTGCCCGACCCGGCGCCGCCTCCGGGCCCGCCGGTGCCGTTGCCGCCGGCTCGATTCCGTCCTCCGTAATCGACAACGCCCAGGCCCATCAAGGACGAGTGCGTGGCGCAGCCAAGCAGCACGTCAACGTAGACAAGGCAGGCGGCTTCGGCTGAGCGCTGGTTGACGCACACAGCTAGGAGAGGCTGATTCGGGCAGAATCGAACCAGCAGAGAGCCGCGGACGTGTTCCACGGCGGCTTTGGAGCCGAATAGATCGGCAGGATAGCCGGTGCTAATCCAGCTTGAAATGAGCTCGCCAGGTGTGCTGCCACCGCCGGAGCGGCCAACAATCCATCGGGATAGATTTGTGGCTACTAATAGGCGGCCCTCGTGATAGAAGCAGTAGCTAACTAGTACGCACGGGCCGAGGTACTGCGAATGTTGCGTGGGAAAGACATTACTGTTGACGGATTTTAAAACAGTTGAAACACCCACCTCGCTCCGCGACACCCCATTCCTGCCGACTAATAAAAACAGTTAAACACCCACCTCACTCTGCGACACCCATTCCTGCCGACTAATAAAAAACAGCTAAAACACTCACCTCATTCCGCGACACCCCATTCCTGCCGACTAATATTGTAAAAACAGTTAAAACACCCACCTCACCTCACTCCGCGACACCCCATTCCTGCCGACTAATAAAAACAGTTAAACCTCCTTACACCGCGACACCCCATTCCTGCCGACTAATAAAAACAGTTAAAACACCCTCCTAGCTCCGCGACACCCCATTCCAGCCGACTAATAAAACAGTTACTAAACATCCAACAAACTGCGACAGACAAAAATAGCCTCACCTTGTCAACAAAGTATCCAACATCAACGCAGACTTCGCAGTTCTCATCAGGATCTGGCACGGGAGTGTCATAATCCCAGCGCAATTTGAACCAGCGACCACTTGGCTGGGATGAAGCATCGTTGCAGCTTCTTTCCCACAGGTAAATATCGGTAACTTCTAGTATCAGAACAATCACGCTGATGTCTTTGGCAACAAACAGTACCGGCGGGTTGCGTTTTGACAAATCTGCATTTTTTGTGTTATGTAATGTAATTGCATTGATATAAAAGGATTGAGTAGAGAACCAGGTAGACAATCTAGCTGGTTTTATCTTGACAATCAATGAACGCTCAGATACATTGATATTGATGTTTTACAAGCGTATCTAATGTACATAGAAAAAATGCACAATGGATAAATAGAGTTGAAAATACACTAATTATATGTCTGGCATTTTATTCATACTCTACTTGTAGTAAAAAATTGAATATTACACGTATAAAATTGTTAGTAATGAAATATTATTCAATACCCTATTGATTGTAGAAATATAGACAAAATACGATAAATATTAACAAGTAAAAATTTATTTACTACTCTGCCTGTAGTAGCGACATTAGCATTTAATTTAGTGACGATTTTCAACAGTTAAAATTCGGGTTAAATTTTAAACAGAACGCCAATGCCAAAGACATTCAGCAACTCAGTGAACTCACTCTCTAAGGAGTTGTAGTGCGACGAGTCTAATGGTCCGGGAACGACATGGACAGCGTTTGAATCGCGACGATAAATCACTATTTGACCATTGCTGCAGAAAGAGGCCAGATATTCGCCTGTTGATAGGATTACAGGTGGACAAAGAGATTTTTACACATAATCTTTTAAGAACATTTCAAACTAGTATTGTAAAATATCAAAATCCACAAGGATTGAATAGTGTGCATGCTTGTCAATAAGAAAGTACATTGCTTCTGTACACTCTGTGTGAGCATGTACCTGTGCATCCTCCACTGAGTAATACAGACCAAAAATGACAATTTATGAACAGACTTTGTGCTAGAATACAAATAAGAACTCACTCACCCTGAGCAAAGGTGCTCAATGCAAGATTTTCACTTTTATAGAAAGCAGCAAAGTTCTTCTTTTTCTTCTTGGTTTTGCCAGTTGGCAAGGTCAGAGTGGCAATTTCATCCTTGTTCAGACAGAATAGACCTTCCTTTTCCTGTTGAGACCAAGATTTTGGCAAGTAATATCAAATAAATAACTCTAAAATTGTTAAAACCATATCTTCATCAACAATAACCATTACCTTGCCAAGCCATTGCAGGTTGGCACAAAGGGACTTCTTCTTTACTGGACAAGAAGAGACTGCATCCAGATAGAGTTCCATAGGACTCCACTGGAAACTGCTATTGTCATACCATGCACATTTTTCAGGAGACCAAAAGATTAAGAAATGACTAAGGTTCAGTGACTTATATTTTTTATAAACAAAGTAAAAATATAAGAAAAATATAAATATAGATAAATAGCAATTTGAAATTAAAGCAAAAGATGTAAAAATTCTAAATTAATGATTAAGGTTATGTTTAGTGACATCATCTCATAGTCTTGTTATCAAATGTTTAACAGAAATGGCATAGTGCTTTTGTTGGCATTTTATTATACATTTTAGTCTAAAGAAAAATCTTAATTTTTGTGATAGATTGATAGGCAATTAAAAGAAATATATTATTTAATAATAAGCAAGATTCATGTATAAAACTTTAAGATTTTTAAGTTATTACTATTACTATTATAATTATATCTGACTCATTATAGGAGTGGTCAAAGACCAATGGCAAAAGCACCAATGGTTGTCCCATGGTTATGGAGAGAAAAAAGGCAAAGGAATTGAAATAAAACAAAGGGAAAAGGTGGAAAGAAAACAAGACAAAGAAAAAAGAAGCCTAAAAAGATCAAGGTAGGCCTAGTCTTTGAGATATCTGGCTCTTAAAAATGGATGGCCTAATACCCCTGGCTGGATGGCCTAATACCCCTGGCTAGATGGCCTAATAGGCCTAGCTAATGCTATAAGTAGAGAATCTATAATTTAGAGTAAGTGGGAATAAAGCATCACTTCTGTTGCTCTGTTCTAGGAAAAGGAAACCTAAGGAGAAGCTGTGCTAATTGTTGTTAGAATAGATACCATAGTGCAACTATAGAGCAGCAAAGGGAGGGAGGAGCTACTAAAGTTTACTAGGGCCTTGACTTCTAGAAATCTAAGGACAAAAGCAAGTTTACTAGGGGCCTAAGAGTTCTATGAATCTTAAGGCTACATGTATATTGAACCTTGAAGGAGTCATTATGATCCTGATAGCCTTTTGCTCAATATGGTCGAATAAAATAATTTGGGACTCATAGGGAGATCTTCCATCTATATATAATGGTACAATATACAGGGAATGATATTAAAAAGAAACAGGTAGAAAATCACAAAAATCCTTTTGTTACTAATGATTATATGCTCCTATTCATTATGGCTTAGGATTAAACTTTATATTTCAATCTAAACCCCATTTGTTAACTTTTTAAGATCTATGGTATGCCTAATTGGAAATTCTTAGGATGCAACATTTATTCTAGATGCAAAAGGGATAATGGATAGCTAGTAGCTAGTAGGATAGGTTGTAATTTCAAGAAGGTCATTGATAAATTATTAAAAAGTAAGAATAGGGTAGGTCTAAGATAACCATGATATCCTAGTACACATTTGATTCTTCAAATTTCTTTCAAAATATATTTTTTATTTTAGGACAAAATACTACACTACAGTGACCAGACAATTCCATAGTCTTGTAATGAACATGGACTCACTAACTAACTAGACAGGACATGTCCAGATAGCATAATCACTGCCTAGTAAATTGGTAAAATAAACAACATGTTAGGCCTATATGATAGTGAATATGTATACTACTAGTAACCTATAATAGAAAATAAATTGTGTCTTTGAGTATATAAAAATTGGCTAGTCAGTGGCGTAGCCAGGATTTTCTTCTGGGGGGGGGTCACAGTCAGTCACAGGCTCACAGCAGCAACTGGGGGCAGGGGTGCTAGGCCTCTGCGATGGGGGAGGGGGCCTGAAAATTTGGCCTGGATTAGGCCCTAGCCGGCTGGGGGTCATGGGGGGGGGCCCTTGGCTACGCCCCTGAAAATAGTCCCACCAATATTCGCTTGGACAAAGCTAATACAATTATAACATAACAACTAGGCATAGGGGTTGCATAGAGACTGCAACTTCTAGATAAAATTTCCAATTTATGTAGTACATATTAATAATATGCCAGTGGTGCAACCAGGGGGGACCCTAGGGGCCCTTCCCCTCCTTAGGCAGAAACCAGAAAAAAATCAAGGGGGTTGCAGGCGAATTTTCACCAAATTACAGAGCCGAGCCACCCTCTCCGGTCTCTGCCTTCCGCCTTTGGGTCTTTACTCTTTACCCTCCAGAATCCGCCCCCCTCCAAAAAAAATTTATGGTGGCGCTACTTTAAATAAAAAAGCAAATAAAAATACATATTTTGATCATAATTATCTAATGAGTTGAGTTGGTCCAATAAAAATAAAAGTATGCGCATCAGGTTACGGTATAATAATACGTCCTATTGTAAATTAAATTGCAAAGAAGAAGCGAAAAATAGCGTCAAAAAAACATTTAAAGCTTCTAGTCAGTAACTAAAAAAATATTTTAGGTCTTCACTGTTAGCCATCTACAGTAAATCTACTTTTATTTTTTAAATGCTCTAATATTTGATGAAAAGGTTAAAACTTTGCAGGTTCGGGTCGTTCATTTTTAACTGTCATAATTTCACCACATCACCTGGGGGTACATTAATTTTTTTGCTCATTCAAAAACGAACCTATTGAGTTTCTGTAATTCACTGTAAGCCAAGCCATGGACAGTATATTGTAATATAGCATAATCGAAGACCAAAGTTTTATTGGTTTCATTTAAGTTTTAATGAGAATAATTCATAGTAAAATATAGCCTAGGCCTACTGTACCTGTTTATTGGGCCTTAGATTCTTAGAATCATTTTTCACTTAATTTGTATTTAATGACTATTTTTTTAAATCAAGTCCAATTTTAGTGGTGGTAAGTTGCTTGGTTCAACTTGAATTCAAAATAATTTTGAGCAAGTTAAGCCACTTTTGTAGGCTAACATTTTAGTCTATTTGCTCTTCTAGTTCTAGATCTAGATAAAAATAGAAAATAATTATCTATGGCTAGGCCTACCGCCTACTTGCTACCATACTATGTCCATACACTTCAGCAACAAGACATTTTAAAAATGGACATTTTAACAAAAAAATTTGGACAAATGATTTTTTGTCAACAATAGACCTTATGGCTTATTCTCACACACATTGGCAATAAAAGAGAAAGAAATTTCAACAAAAAGCCTTCAATATGAATATAATAATTAATAAATAGCTATAGACATAGGCCTAAGTCTTAATTTGACAATTGATTTTGATTGATATTAGGGCCTAATTAGTAGCAAGTAGGCCTATATTTGTTTTTCATTTACTTAAAACTTGAAAGTAAGACATACTACAGGCCTAGGCCTAGTCTATAAATATAAAATACTAAAATAAAATGAAACAGGCCTAATCATTCTATTTAAGTAAGTTTAGTTGGCAATTTCCTAGTTTACTGCGTCAAACTATTTTTGGGTAGAAAATGAAAAGTTACATATTTCAATAGTTGGCAGTAATTTGAGAGCAGTCCAAAGTGTCAATAATAATGCACAACCTAATATAGGAAGTTCCAAATTCTTTCTTCAAGAAGAGGTGGCGCCATAGGTACTCATTGAAGTCTAGGTGGATCTTAAACAGGGCGTCGCTGGTGCGTGCATTGCCCTGAATTTGGCCTTGACGTGTGCCCATGACCCCTTAATGGTGTTTGTATGAATAGTTGGGTTGTGGGAGTCCACAAAGTGGAGTCAGTGATTGAGAGCCACATGATTCTGCAAGCTGTTGTAAGCCTGCTATCCATCAGTCAGTATCTTTATGCCAGGAAATATATGCTACTAGATAATGGGCAGAAGTGTTTGAGCAGTGCAGTTTGGAACAAGCATCATCATGGCTTTGTTGGTGCCATATTCCACCATTCTGAGAACCCAATGACCTTCATGATAACCTTGCTGGTATTTGCGGCAGAAAAACTTTTATTTATCTACCTCTACCTTATTAACAGGGCCACCAAGTTCCATGGGATGGTTGAACAAGTATTGGCAGCATATGTTGCAACAGAAATTGGCCTAGTCCATGGCAGTCTAGCGGGCAATGTGACATTAGCATTCAATCTAATACATAGGTAGGCTGCATACACAAAGGTAGATGAAATCTAGCAGCTAGGTGACAATAAGATGGCTGCCCTTAAAGAAGCTACCCTTTGTAATCGCTTCCTATGTCTTGTAGATAGGGCATGACCAGGCATAGCCATTGATAAACTAGAGTCTATCTTGCCGTTATAGTTGCATGGCCAGAGCATCTAGGCATTGTTTGCAAGCCTAGGAGTTAAGAAGCAGCTCGTAAGTGGCCAGCCAGTACATAGTTGCCATGCCATCCAATATGAGCAGCACCAGCTCATGCAGTATTAAATCAATGTTGCAAAGCTCAGCTGCAGGCCTCAAATTGGCCTCAGGTACAATTGTAATTAATGCTATAGGCCTCCTGGCCATATGGGCAGTTAGTAGGTAGGCTGAAAAGTTTTGAAAGTGGGCAAATAATTTAATGCAGTAAACTAGAAGATTATGGTTTAGTCATTATTATAATTATAAAAATATTGAATTATGATAATTATTTTAAAAAGCATTGAGCAAATTGCAGAAGTCTAGTAGTTGCAAAGCTGTTTTGTTTCCTTGATAGTATTACTTCCATAGCTTCTAGAGTTTGCCTTGTCTTTGAAGCTAATATATTTGCTGACATTGCTAAATTGCTCTATGTATTATATTAGGAGTCTCACATTATATATGCGCAACCTTTGGAATCACCTAGCCATTTCTATTAGCAACGTATATATGTAAGTTGCTATTGGCTAAGAGCAGTCATGTGACTGCTATTTGAACCAAGTGACTTATATGTGTTGCCAATAGAAATGGCCAGGTGAATTCCTAGGTTACATTAGCATCTCACATTGATATATTGATAGTCATTAGGCAACTTTCTAAAAAAATGATATATACCAAGAGATAGAACTAGAATCTAGTATATTATGCTTGCTGATTAATTAATTTGCTAGTGCTGGCTTTAATAGTTATTTTATATATATGGCATGCCTATAGGCACTAAGCTCATTGACAATTGTCAATCTATATTAAACTTGATAACCAGATATTCTAGTGATTAATTGGATATAAATAGATATGAAATTGTAATCTAGCTTATTTAATATTTTTACTGATTGTTACTACATTATTTATATATATATATTATATACTTGACAGAAACTAGATCCATAGTCATCTAGTAAGTATATATATTAAAATAAACACAATTCCTATAGCAATAGCTCATTATAATTAGTGATAGAGGATCTCAATAGTTGAAAAACATTGTGAATTTTCTCACTAGGCCTAGGTAGGCTTAAAATGGCAATGCCATTAGCTTATAACAAAAATGCTAAGTTCTTTTATCATTTTTGTACAATTCCTAAAAGCCTTATAATTGATTTTTTGCCAAATTTCTTGTATAAAGTGAAATATGCAGCCATGGATGATTGCATCTGGAAAAAAACAGCCTTGATTGATAGCTTGCTAGATTATTGTTTGAAAAGTTTTTTAACATTTTAAGAATTGAGCCCCATTTAACTAGAGCAATATTTAGAATAGACTCTTGCCTAATTGCCATTATATATATATATATTATAAGCTTCATATATACTAAAAATGAAATGTCTGTAACTATCTAGCTATGCGATAGATTTCAGAAAAAGTGGCTCAACCGATTTTCTTCAAACTTGCACCATTTGATCAGAAATTTTCCTGGGACGGTACATGCATCTTGGCTAAGAAATTGCTCAATTTTAAAGGGATTAAATATTCGAAAAACATGCTTTTTTGCAAAGGTCAAGCAGCTCTTTCGACCTGAAATGAATTGTAAAAATGCGAAAGAAAAAACTGACTGACTGAATTTCAATTGTGATAAAGATTGCATCACAACAAGATGAAAACAGTGTCGAAAAAATGCACACAAGACTTGATTGTAATTGCGTAACCATATTGCTAACTTGAATTGAGACTGATACTGGCTGACTGAGAAATTGATTATGTCATAACTTTTTACTCTAACTGACTTGCTATAAGAATTGAATTATAAGGGCCACAATACATGTTCTCCAATTGAAAAGAGATAGCCAAGATGGGAACAGACTGGACTGCTAATGTAGCGACCTGGGTTCGAATCTTAGTAGTGCAAAAACATTTTTTTATTAAAACACTTTAAAACACAAAATGCTAAACATAAAAGAAGCGCAATGTCAAATATAAAAGAGCCACCATGCCAAACAAAAAAAGTGCCACCATGTAGAACACAGAAGAGACACCATGTCAAACATAAAAGAGCCACCATTTCAAACATAAAAGAGCCACCATGTGAAACATATACGTGACTCAATGTCAAACATTAAAGAGCCACCATGTCAAACATTAAAGAGCCACCATGTCGAACATAACAGAGACAACATTTCAAACATAAAAGAGCCATCATGTCAAACATAAAAGAGCCACCATGTCGAACATTAAAGAGCCACTATGTCAAACATAACAGAGACAACATTTCAAACATAAAAGAGCCATCATGTCAAACATTAAAGAGCCACCATGTCGAACATTAAAGAGCCACCATGTTGAACATTGAAGAGCCACCATGTCAAACATTAAAGAGCCACCAAGTAAAATATAAAAGAGCTACCATGTCAAACATAAAAGAGCCACCATGTCGAACATAACAGAGACAACATTTCAAACATTTAAGAGCCACCATGTCAAACATAAAAGAGCCACCATGTCGAGCATAAAAGAGCCACCATGTCAAACATAAAAGAGCCACCATGTCAAACATTAAAGAGCCACCATGTCAAACATTCAAGAGAAACCATGTCGAACATAACAGAGACAACATTTCAAACATTTAAGAGCCACCATGTCAAACATAAAAGAGCCACCATGTCGAGCATAAAATAGCCACCATGTTGAACATTAAAGAGCCACCATGTCAAACATTAAAGAGCCACCATGTCGAGCATAAAAGAGCCACCATGTCGAACATAAAAGAGCCACCATGTCAAACATTAAAGAGCCACCATGTCAAACATTCAAGAGACACCATGTCGAACATAACAGAGACAACATTTCAAACATTTAAGAGCCACCATGTCAAACATAAAAGATCTACCATGTCAAACATAAAAGAGCCATCATGTCAAACATAAAAGAGCCACCATGTCGAACATTAAAGAGCCACCATGTTCAACATTAAGGAGCCACCATGTCAAACATAAAAGAGCCACCATGTCAAACATTAAAGAGCCACCATGTCAAACATTAAAGAGCCACCATGTCAAACATTCAAGATCAGCCATGTCGAACATAAAAGAGCCACCATGTAAAATATAAAAGAGCTACCATGTCAAACATAAAAGAGCCATCATGTCAAACATAAAAGAGCCATCATGTGAAACATATACGTGACTCAATGTCAAACATTAAAGAGCCACCATGTCAAACATATACGTGACTCCATGTCAAACATTAAAGAGCCACCATGTCAAACATATATGACTCCATGTCAAACATATATGACTCCATGTCAAACATATATGACTCCATGTCAAACATTAAAAATAAAAAAGACACCATGTCACACATAAGGGAGCCACCATATCAAACATAAAAGAGCTACCATGTCAAAACATTATTGAGCCATTATCTCTACCTATAAAAATCAAAACTCTGTCTGTCTGTGGACAAATTACTTCGCTATGGACTCCCAAACCGCTCAACCAAATTACACCAAACTTTACACCCACCCTAAACTTACTACGGAGAATGTCTTAGGCTACCTTTTAATTTCCTAAATTTGAGTCTTCCTACCTAAAAGTACAAAAAACTGCTCAAAATGCGCGATTTTTTCACTTAATCCTCCATAGCGCCGCTCCACTTCTACCGATTCTCTTCAAATTTGACACAGATAATCTTTAACTATTTTGGCACAATTGTGTAAAATTTCGAGTCTCAAAGTTAATCCTGAGCGGTGCTGTGCACTTTTAAAGTTAGGCTGTTTTTTCAGCGTAGCAACCACCCCAACCTCCGCCCGCCTGCCTCTCTTTCCCGATCCTGATCTGGGCCCAGATGTGTATAAGGGTTTCAAAATTGACTAACTTTCAGCTGCCATAAGTTTGCTCCACGTAAAGCGATTGACTTCAAACTTGACACAATTCTTCATTGACTCATTCTCTATCTAAATGTAAAGTTTCAACTCTGTAACTCAACCGAAAAAGAAACTGTAAGCATGTGAAGTTTGTCTGCTTTTTCTGTTGTTTGTGCCACTCACTCACTCATTCCCCAGAGCCAGACGAAGGGTCAGGCGATAGGACTGAATGTACATAGCAAATGTACAGTGTTTTGGAATAACTTTTTAATAGCCGTCTCTGTACCCCCGCGAGTGGAGAGGCGTGGAGAGGAGAAAGTTTAGCGAGAGATTCAAACTACTGTCCTCTGTATAGACAAGTCGCAGCAGTTAAACAAGGATGGCAAATCAAGGCGATGTGGGATGGTTTATAAAAATAGCGAAAAATTAATGAATAACTTATTACAATGCAATCCTACTAAATTAGTTACACCATGAAGCTTTTAACATTAATTTTCGCATAGAGTAACTTTAAAATTTAAATGACTCCTAAGAAATGCGCATTTCCTTGGTTGTTAGACTGCTGCAGAGTGCAGACTGTGGTGGTGGAGCTGGAGATACACAAATTCCTCTCAGGGCTGCTAATTGGCCAGAAAGGTGACGTGTTTAAAGCATAAGAAATGATAACCATGATAGTACGACGTCCCACAAACTGGCTTTCAAAGCAGGGATCGGTAGATTTTTAACTCAAAGGCCAGATAAAGAATCCAGCTCATGGCTGCGGGCCAGATGAGAGTAAAAAAGAAAAGGAATAGACTATTAGAAAGAGAGGAAGGGTGAGAGGGGGTAAGAGAAAAGATATAAGATAACAGGAAAGACGAGTGGGGTGAGGACGAGGAGAGAGCAGAGAATATGGGAGGAGGAAGCGAGAGGAGGGGAGACAGGAGGGAGAGGAAAGAGTAGAGGTGAGAAGAGGAAGAGAGAAGAGGGGAGAGATGAGACAGAGGATCGATGAGAGAGGAGAGTAGAGAAGAGTGAGAAGAGAATAGAGAACAGAGAGGAGATAGGAGGGGAGAGAGAGGGAGAGAGGAGTGAGAAGAGAGGAGATAAGAGATGAGAGAGAGAGAGAGTTGAGAAAGAAGAGAGGAGAAAGGAGAGATGATAGAGTAAAGGGAAGAAGAGGAGAGAGGAAAGAGATGAGATTGTGGAGACGAGAGAGTAGAGATGAGAGATGAAGGAAGAGAGAGCAGAGTGCAAAGAGACAAGAGAAGAGTATAGAAGAGGGAAGAGAAGAGGAGTAAGAAGAGAGGATTCAGTAGAGGGGAAAGAGAAGAGTACACATGAGAGTGGAGAGTAAAGATGACAGAAGAGAGAGGGGGTAGAGAGCAAAGATGAGAGTGAACGCGATATATGAGAGGAGAGAGGAGAGCGAAGAGAGAAGAGAGAAGACAAGAGAGGGAGAGAATAGAAGAGGGAAGAGAAGAGAAGGGAAAAAGGAGAAGGAAAGAGAGGAGTCAAAAGAGGGGAAAAAGAAGAGTACAGATGAGAGAGGTGAGAAAACATACGAGTATAAGAGAGTAAAGATGGCAGATGAGAGAGGGGAGATGAGAGACCAGAGACGAGAGTGAACAGACGAGAGATGGGAGAGTGGAGAGAAAAAAGGATAGAAATAAGAGATGAGAGGTAAGACAAAGGGAGAGAGAAGTGAGTGAGGAGAGAGGAGGGGAGGGGAGAGAAACGAGAGGACAGGGGAAAGAGTAGAAAGGACGAGAGAGGAGATGAAACAGGGGAGAGATTAGAGGAGAAAGAGATATGGGACAGGAGAGAGCAGAGAGATAAGAGGAGAGAGAGAGGAGAGAGAGAGGGAAAGAGAGAGGAGAGAACATGCAGAAAGAATGAGAAAAGAGAAGAGAGAAAAGATAAAAGAAGAGAAAGAAGAGATAGATAAGAGAGCAAAGACGAGAGAGAAGAGAGGTGAGGGAAGAGACGATAGAAGAGAGGAGAGAGGAGAGAGGAAAGAAGAGAAGAGATGAGAGGAGAGAGAGGAGAGAGTAGAGAGGAGGGATAAAAGAATAGAAGGGAGAGAGAATAGACGAGAGAATAGGGGATAGAGGAGAGAGAGAGAAGAGACAGAGACGAGAGAGAGGAGAGGAAACAGAAGAGAAGGTCAAAGTTTCTAAGGATCCAAGGGACATAAGGAGAGGCAGAGGCCAGAGTTTGCCTGTTCGGAGCACCCCAGCCAACAATATAAATGTTTGCCTCAAATCCTAATTTTTTACGAATGTACTCTATTTTATGTTTAATTCTTACCTAACTATTAACGAGTTTTTGTTTGAGTTTGACCTCAGATTTTAGAATATGAGTACATGCAAAATAGTTCCAGGGATTGAAATTCCCCGGGTTCAAAATCCGCGGGTTTCAACAGCTTGTGCCCAATATAAAAAGACACAATTTCAAATGTAAAAGGGCCGCCATGTCAAACATAGAAGAGCCACCATGTCAAACATAGAAGAGCCACCATGTCAAACAACTAAGCCACCATGTCAAACATAACAGAGACACCATTTCAAACGTAAAAGGGCCGCCATGGCAAACATAGAAGAGCCACCATGTCAAACATTAAAGAGCTACCATGTCAAACACAAAAGGGCCACCACGTCCAACATTAAAGAGCTATCATGTCAAACACAAAAGAGCTACCATGTCAAACATTAAAAAGCCACTTTTTTAAACAAAAAAGAGACACCATTTCAAACATAAAAGAAGTGTCATGCCAAACAAAATGAAACCATTATAAAGCTAAGGAAATTGTTGCACTAGCTACTTGTTCTCTGGTGGATGCTTGCTATTTAAGGATGGATACTTGCTATCAGGGGGATGCTTGCTCTTGGGGGTGGAGAGTACTTGCTATCTGAGAGGGGGTTGCTAGATATCTATAAGGTATCTTTGTATCCAGGTTATGCTTGCTATCAGGGGTTGCTTGCTGTCTGGGGGATGCTTGCTATCTGGGGGGGGGATGCTTGCTATCTAGGGGATGCTTGCTATCTGCGGGATGCTTGCTATCTGGGGGATGCTTGCTATCTGCGGGATGCTTGCTATCTGGGGGACGCTTGCTATCTGGGGTCTGGGGAATGCTTGCTATCTGGGGATGCTTGCGATCTGGGGGATGCTTGCTATCTGAGGAATGCTTGCTATCTGGGGGATGCTTGCTATCTGCGGGATGCTTGCTATCTGGGGGATGCTTGCTATCTGGGGTCTGGGGGAATGCTTGCTATCGGGGGATGCTTGCAGTCTGGGGGATGCTTGCTATCTGGGGATGCTTGCCATCTGGGGGACGCTTGCTATCTGGGGTCTGGGGGAATGCTTGCTATCTGGGGATGCTTGCGATCTGGGGGATGCTTGCTATCTGAGGAATGCTTGCTATCTGGGGGATGCTTGCTATCTGCGGGATGCTTGCTATCTGGGGGATGCTTGCTATCTGGGGTCTGGGGGAATGCTTGCTATCGGGGGATGCTTGCAGTCTGGGGGATGCTTGCTATCTGGGGATGCTTGCTATCTGGGGGATGCTTGCAGTCTGGGGGATGCTTGCTATTTGGGGATCAATGCTTGAATGTTGTCTGAGGATGCTTGCTGTCTTGGGATGTTTTGTTTTTAAGAGGGAATGTCTGTTGTTTTTTCTGAAGGCTTTATTTCGCTGTCTATTTGTTATTTGTAAAAAACAAGGATTCTATCCAGATGCCCCCCATCGGGGGCAAAGATTGCTAGTTATATACTCAATTCAAATGCAATAAAATTAGACTTGTCTAAAATCAATTAAATTAGCATACTAGGTTCAGTTTCTAAGCATTTTTAAAAACAATTCTAAAAAGCTAGCAGCTTTGGCCAATAAGTTCCTTAGGCTTAGAGACATACATGTGCAACAGTTGGCTAATTAGTACGATTTGGCGGCCAACCAAGGAAGTCACAAAAATGCCCGCCCAAAAAATAACCAAGTAGTAGTACAAGTAGCTGATGAGGAATTTTGCTTAATAAGACAGTTATAGTTACTCCTGCCATTTACCCAAAGTTGCGTTAATTTTGCTTTAGGGTTTTTTTACATATAAGTCACATTTTTGGCCAAAAACTATGTCGCTTTTTTGTTAAAACTAAGTCGCATGGCCGACCAAATTTTGGAGGTTGCGCATGTATGCTTAGAGAGGTAGTTCTAGATATGGCTGAATGGTAAATGATAATGCTATCCTTTAGAATGTTTAATAGATAGGATTTGTTGATAAGCCACAATTTAGAGAATTTAGTAAGATGTTGATAGATTTGCCAAGTATAGTACTGCTAGTAATAGGCCACTGCCATTACCACAGTAATTTGTATATAAAATTTGTAAGATATAATTAGCTCAAATTAGTCTAACAACTCTTTTAATTCAATTCACTCAAAATTAATTAATGCTAACTAAGATCACAAAGGCTTGATGATAGCTAAAATAATTATTGCAGTTTAATAAATGTAATATAACTGTGGGTGTTAAATAGTAGTAGTTTATTATTGCTCAACATTTAATTGCAAACTGAGTTATATAGCATGAAATTACTTATAATGGAAAGGAGATAATTGGTCTTTGGTAGTATGGAGTTATAATTATGGAGCCTTAAGTATTGGAAAATTAAGAGAAAAAGATTATTTAAAAAGTCAAGGCTGCTATACACTCAGTGTGAGCATATGTGTGAGTTTGTGTCTGCATATAGACAGAATTGCCTCAATGCTAGTTGTGGGACAACACAAAATTCTTATGAATATTATTAATATGCTCAGAGTAAACTTAATCTGGTTTTAACAAATTAGAATTGCAGTTCCATTTGGCATCTAGGGTCTAGACTTAATGATTCCATTCTCAGGACACCATACTAAAAACCAGCTGGTATACAAAGCAATTAAAATACCAACAGCTCTACCCAACCCTTTACACTGATAAGCCTTTCTGATCACTCAGAAGTTGCAAATGTCCTACAGACTCCATGTTTACAGATTAATCAAATTTGACAATTGATAAGAAGTCTTGAAGTTTCAAAAAATCCAAATAGTTATAAAAAACATACATGCGCAACCACTGATTTACACTGGCCATGTGACTTACCTGTGAAAGAAACTCTTGAGCAAATTAATTCAAATTTTGGGTAAACGGCACGAGTAATTATGACTGTCCTATTAAAGCTAAATGCCTCGGCATCTAATTAGTACTACGTCTATTTTTTTGGGTGGCATTTTTGCGACTTACCTTGGCTGGGTCACTCATCAGCCAGCATGTATGCTATAAAACAATAGTAGGGCTTGTTATCCTAGATTAGCCTCCATATTTGCACCTGCAGCCTGTTCAACAATGACTGTTAAGCGTCGCAATCACGGACGTAGCAAGAAGGGCCGCGGCCACGTGCGCTGTGTTCGCTGCACCAACTGCGGCCGGTGCACGCCTAAAGATAAATCTATTAAGAAATTCATCATCCGCAACATTGTTGAAGCCGCCGCTGTCAGGGACATCAACGAGAACTCCGTGTACGAGGCCAACACCTACGCCCTGCCGAAGCTGTACGCCAAGCTGCAGTATTGCGTCAGCTGCGCTATCCACTCCAAGGTGGTGCGCAACCGATCGCACGAGGCCCGTAGAGATCGCACTCCGCCGCCACGGTTTGGCGGTGGCGGTGGCCCGCGAGCCCCTGGCGGCCCCGGCGGCCCAGCTGGTCCTGGCGGCCGACCCGGCGGTCCCGGACCTTCGACTGGCGGCGGCCCCGGCGGCGGTGGCCCCGGCGGATTCGGTCGTCAATAAATCAGCTAACAAAATAATGTGGCAATGAAGTGAAATAATGGCAGACAGAGATTTCCCAATCTAAGGGACTGTTGGGCTGCCGAGTGATGGAAAACCCGTGTGTGCGATTGTTTGGCTTGATTATTGAAGACATTTTCACTGTCCCGTGTTTTTCCACTGTGGAAGTAGACTGACTAGGTTTGATGTTTTTTGGATGGACAAACTGTTGCGTTGGCTTCTTTTCATAGCTCTTTTTTGTAGATTAGAATAATTTTTTGTAGGCTTTTAGAGACAGTTTTGACCCAGATACCCAGTTTCTTGGCCAGCCTCCCAGATCCTCAGTTGCTGGGCCAGCCTCCCAGATCCTCAGTTGCTGAGCCAGCCTCCCAGATCCCCAGTTGCTGGGCCAGCCTCCCAGATCCTCAGTTGCTGGGCCAGTCTCCCAGATCCTCAGTTGCTGGGCCAGCCTCCCAGATCCTCAGTTGCTGGGCCAGCCTCCCAGATCCTCAGTTGCTGAGCCAGCCTCCCAGATCCCCAGTTGCTGGGCCAGCCTCCCAGATCCTCAGTTGCTGGGCCAGTCTCCCAGATCCTCAGTTGCTGGGCCAGCCTCCCAGATCCTCAGTTGCTGGACCAGCCTCCCAAATTCTCAGTTGCTGGGCCAGCCTCCCAGATCCACAGTTGCTGGGCCAGCCTCCCAGATCCTCAATTGCTGGGCCAGCTTCCCATATCCCCAGTTGCTGAGCCAGCCTCCCAGATCCCCAGTTGCTCCAGCCTTCCATATCCCCAGTTGCTGGGCCAGCCTCCGAGATCCCCAGTTGCTCCAGCCTTCAATATCCCCAGTTGCTGGGCCAGCCCCCCAGATCCTCAGTTGCTGGGCCAGCCTTCCAGATCCACAGTAGCTGGGCCAGCCTCCCAGATCCTCAGTTGCTGGGCCAGCCTCCCAGATCCTCAGTTGCTGGGCCAGTCTCCCAGATCCTCAGTTGCTGGGCCAGCCTCCCAGATCCTCAGTTGCTGGGCCAGCCTCCCAGATCCACAGTTGCTGGGCCAGCCTCCCAGATCCCCAGTTGCTGGGCCAGCCTCCCAGATCCCCAGTTGCTCCAGCCTCCCAGATCCTCAGTTGCTGAGCCAGCCTCCCAGATTCCCAGTTGCTCCAGCCTTCCATATACCCAGTTGCTGGGCCAGCCTCCCAGATCCCCAGTTGCTCCAGCCTCCCAGATCCTCAGTTGCTGAGCCAGCCTCCCAGATCCCCAGTTGCTCCAGCCTCCCAGATCCTCAGTTGCTGGGCCAGCCTCCCAGATCCCCAGTTGCTCCAGCCCCCCAGATCCTCAGTTGTTGGGCCAGCCTCCCAGATTCCCAGTTGCTCCAGCCTTCCATATACCCAGTTGCTGGGCCAGCCTCCCAGATCCCCAGTTGCTCCAGCCTCCCAGATCCTCAGTTGCTGAGCCAGCCTCCCAGATCCCCAGTTGCTCCAGCCTCCCAGATCCTCAGTTGCTGGGCCAGCCTCCCAGATCCCCAGTTGCTCCAGCCTCCCAGATCCTCAGTTGCTGAGCCAGCCTCCCAGATTCCCAGTTGCTCCAGCCTTCCATATACCCAGTTGCTGGGCCAGCCTCCCAGATCCCCAGTTGCTCCAGCCTCCCAGATCCTCAGTTGCTGAGCCAGCCTCCCAGATCCCCAGTTGCTCCAGCCTCCCAGATCCTCAGTTGCTGGGCCAGCCTCCCAGATCCCCAGTTGCTCCAGCCCCCCAGATCCTCAGTTGTTGGGCCAGCCTTCCAGATCCGCAGTTGCTGGGCCAGCCTCCCAGATCCCCAGTTGCTCCAGCCTTCCATATCCCCAGTAGCTAGACTGCCGCCACCTAAGAATCAGATGAACACATTAAGCTCCCACAGGCTTAGATCCTAAATCAGCTTATTTAGTTATCAGCTACATGTGAGCAGGTCAGCTTGCACACGTCATCCTGGCTACTCTTCTCGTTGCTGCATGCGCTCAGCCCCATCAGCCAGTCAGAATCATGTCGAGCGGCGGCCTGACAGACGCGGACGTTGACAAGCAGATCAAACAGATGATGGCCTTCATTGAGCAGGAGGCGAATGAGAAAAAGAAGAAATTGACAACAAAGCCGAAGAGGAGTTCAACATTGAGAAGTCGCGCATTACGCAACAGGAGCGAGTTAAAATAATGGACTTCTACACGAAGAAGGAGAAGCAAATTGAGTTGCAGAAGAAGATTCAATATTCTAACATGAAGAATCAGGGCCGGTTGAAAGTTCTACTGGCACGCGATGAGCATCTGAAATCGGTGCTAGAGGACACTACTCAGCAGCTGCGTCAGATCACTGGAGATCGGGCTCGATACGAGCAGCTAATCGAGAGCCTCATCACCCAGGGCCTGTTCCAGCTTCTCGAACCCGCTGCCGTGGTTCGCTGCCGTGAAGCCGACACCGACATCGCCGAGAAAGCCCTCGGCGCGGCCATCAATCGGTACAAAGAAGCCACTGGTAAAGAGGTGAAAGTGTCGCTAGATAAGAAGGCCTTTTTACCTGCTGACTCCGTTGGCGGTGTGGATATTGTTGGCAGGGAGGGCAAAATCCTTGTGTGCAACAATCTGGAGAGTCGACTGGAGCAAATTAGCCAGCAGATGGTGCCGGAGCTGAGGCACATCCTGTTCGGCCCCAATCCCAATCGGAAGTTTATGGATTAGAGCGGAGATTGGACACGATTTGAGTTCTTTAATTAAACTGAACGGAACTTTGCTCGTTTTCATTAATAATCCTATTGATTGAGTCTGTTTAGCTTGAGTAGTTTTCCATGAGTAGTTTGTTAGTCAGTTACAAAACTTTCATGTGGGTCTATAATGAAGTTATTATAGCTTTAAAATCTTCCATATGACGTCCTCTTTGAACTGAGTAGACATTAAGTCATTCTAGAACTCAGTAGCTTATGACGTCATTTTAAAACTCAGTAGCCTATGATGCCATCTTTAAACTCAGTAAACTCATTAGACCTGTGACGTCATTTTACAACCTTAGTAAATCTATGACGTCATTTTAGAACTTATCAGATCTGACGTCATCTTAGGGGAAGTTCTATGACGGCATCTAGAACTCAGCTGATATATGACGTCATCTAGAACTCGGCTGATCTATGACTTTGACCTTTGATCTTTGACCTCAGCTGATCTGTAACGTCACCTTAGAACTCAGCTGATCTAGATCTATGACGTCATCTTAAAAATAATCAGATCTGACGTCATCTTAGATGAAGTTAAAGCTCCGCAGATCTGTGACGTCATCTAGAACTTGGCTGATCTATGACATCATCTTAGATCATAGCCAGTAAGCCAGGTTAAAAAAGGAAATGCAGTTATACCAAGCATACTACTATTGCTGCATCGAAGTTCTGTTACGTGCGAATCAAACCATGATCACCAAAAATGTAGTAAACTATTATAATTTCTAACAAGCTTATGCTCAGTATGTTTTAGAAATTGAATTGAGTATCAAAAGTATGATTAAAATATCGTTTAATATTCTTGTTTCCATAAAAGCGCGCGCTTTCTACACTACTGCGCTGTCAGTGGTCAGTAGTGGCAACTAGTTTATTTCTCCAAGCATAATAGCAGTGCAGTTGCGCTATGCTTTCTTGTTTGTTTGCTGATTTTACATTAAATTATGCATAATTTCAATGCTCATTGATTCCATTAAATATCCTATTAAGTTTACTACGAGCAATATGTAATAAATGCAATAGTTATCCGAAGATATATTCTGACTTAGTATTTTCAATTTTATGATGCGAGAATTGTGACGTTTTAGTCTAGCTCTTTTTGCGCAATATTTATTGAGTTATTGCTTATTTTGATGTATCCAAGGTGCAAGGTTCAAGTTTAGAGCAGATGGCAGATTGAGAGCACTAGGCTTTACATAAATTTTTTTCAATTACTTGTTATCGTGTTATTACGAGCTATTTGTAATTTATTGCCGCGGTGCCAATTATTTTATCTTCCCGTCTTCCTGGTTGCTGATTTCGTCACCTTTACAATAAAATCATTAAATATAAGCTAAAATAAAATGCTGGATAAACTAATTTTATTTAGTCTTAATATTGGTTTGTTATTGTGTCATCATTTTTCCATTATTTCCAATTAGTATGCTAAAATGTTTGACTGCTACTGAATATTGTTGCCAGT
>NIVC01000950.1:0-25562 GCA_002269645.1 Macrostomum lignano | reverse complement strand
TGCAAGCAACGAGAAGAGTAGCCAGGATGACGTGTGCAAGCTGACCTGCTCACATGTAGCTGATAACTAAATAAGCTGATTTAGGATCTAAGCCTGGGGAGCTTAATGTGTTCATCTGATTCTTAGGTGGCGGCAGTCTAGCTACTGGGGATATGGAAGGTGGAGCAACTGGGGATCTGGGAGGCTGGCCCAGCAACTGCGGATCTGGAAGGCTGGCCCAACAACTGAGGATCTGGGGCTGGAGCAACTGGGGATCTGGGAGGCTGGCCCAGCAACTGAGGATCTGGGAGGCTGGAGCAACTGGGGATCTGGGAGGCTGGCTCAGCAACTGAGGATCTGGGAGGCTGGAGCAACTGGGGATCTGGGAGGCTGGCCCAGCAACTGGGTATATGGAAGGCTGGAGCAACTGGGAATCTGGGAGGCTGGCTCAGCAACTGAGGATCTGGGAGGCTGGAGCAACTGGGGATCTGGGAGGCTGGCCCAGCAACTGAGGATCTGGGAGGCTGGAGCAACTGGGGATCTGGGAGGCTGGCTCAGCAACTGAGGATCTGGGAGGCTGGAGCAACTGGGGATCTGGGAGGCTGGCCCAGCAACTGGGTATATGGAAGGCTGGAGCAACTGGGAATCTGGGAGGCTGGCCCAACAACTGAGGATCTGGGGGGCTGGAGCAACTGGGGATCTGGGAGGCTGGCCCAGCAACTGAGGATCTGGAGGCTGGAGCAACTGGGGATCTGGGAGGCTGGCTCAGCAACTGAGGATCTGGGAGGCTGGAGCAACTGGGGATCTGGGAGGCTGGCCCAGCAACTGGGTATATGGAAGGCTGGAGCAACTGGGAATCTGGGAGGCTGGCTCAGCAACTGAGGATCTGGGAGGCTGGAGCAACTGGGGATCTGGGAGGCTGGCCCAGCAACTGGGGATCTGGGAGGCTGGCCCAGCAACTGTGGATCTGGGAGGCTGGCCCAGCAACTGAGGATCTGGGAGGCTGGCCCAGCAACTGAGGATCTGGGAGACTGGCCCAGCAACTGAGGATCTGGGAGGCTGGCCCAGCAACTGAGGATCTGGGAGGCTGGCCCAGCTACTGTGGATCTGGAAGGCTGGCCCAGCAACTGAGGATCTGGGGGGCTGGCCCAGCAACTGGGGATATTGAAGGCTGGAGCAACTGGGGATCTCGGAGGCTGGCCCAGCAACTGGGGATATGGAAGGCTGGAGCAACTGGGGATCTGGGAGGCTGGCTCAGCAACTGGGGATATGGGAAGCTGGCCCAGCAATTGAGGATCTGGGAGGCTGGCCCAGCAACTGTGGATCTGGGAGGCTGGCCCAGCAACTGAGAATTTGGGAGGCTGGTCCAGCAACTGAGGATCTGGGAGGCTGGCCCAGCAACTGAGGATCTGGGAGACTGGCCCAGCAACTGAGGATCTGGGAGGCTGGCCCAGCAACTGGGGATCTGGGAGGCTGGCTCAGCAACTGAGGATCTGGGAGGCTGGCCCAGCAACTGAGGATCTGGGAGGCTGGCCCAGCAACTGAGGATCTGGGAGACTGGCCCAGCAACTGAGGATCTGGGAGGCTGGCCCAGCAACTGGGGATCTGGGAGGCTGGCTCAGCAACTGAGGATCTGGGAGGCTGGCCCAGCAACTGAGGATCTGGGAGGCTGGCCAAGAAACTGGGTATCTGGGTCAAAACTGTCTCTAAAAGCCTACAAAAAATTATTCTAATCTACAAAAAAGAGCTATGAAAAGAAGCCAACGCAACAGTTTGTCCATCCAAAAAACATCAAACCTAGTCAGTCTACTTCCACAGTGGAAAAACACGGGACAGTGAAAATGTCTTCAATAATCAAGCCAAACAATCGCACACACGGGTTTTCCATCACTCGGCAGCCCAACAGTCCCTTAGATTGGGAAATCTCTGTCTGCCATTATTTCACTTCATTGCCACATTATTTTGTTAGCTGATTTATTGACGACCGAATCCGCCGGGGCCACCGCCGCCGGGGCCGCCGCCAGTCGAAGGTCCGGGACCGCCGGGTCGGCCGCCAGGACCAGCTGGGCCGCCGGGGCCGCCAGGGGCTCGCGGGCCACCGCCACCGCCAAACCGTGGCGGCGGAGTGCGATCTCTACGGGCCTCGTGCGATCGGTTGCGCACCACCTTGGAGTGGATAGCGCAGCTGACGCAATACTGCAGCTTGGCGTACAGCTTCGGCAGGGCGTAGGTGTTGGCCTCGTACACGGAGTTCTCGTTGATGTCCCTGACAGCGGCGGCTTCAACAATGTTGCGGATGATGAATTTCTTAATAGATTTATCTTTAGGCGTGCACCGGCCGCAGTTGGTGCAGCGAACACAGCGCACGTGGCCGCGGCCCTTCTTGCTACGTCCGTGATTGCGACGCTTAACAGTCATTGTTGAACAGGCTGCAGGTGCAAATATGGAGGCTAATCTAGGATAACAAGCCCTACTATTGTTTTATAGCATACATGCTGGCTGATGAGTGACCCAGCCAAGGTAAGTCGCAAAAATGCCACCCAAAAAAATAGACGTAGTACTAATTAGATGCCGAGGCATTTAGCTTTAATAGGACAGTCATAATTACTCGTGCCGTTTACCCAAAATTTGAATTAATTTGCTCAAGAGTTTCTTTCACAGGTAAGTCACATGGCCAGTGTAAATCAGTGGTTGCGCATGTATGTTTTTTATAACTATTTGGATTTTTTGAAACTTCAAGACTTCTTATCAATTGTCAAATTTGATTAATCTGTAAACATGGAGTCTGTAGGACATTTGCAACTTCTGAGTGATCAGAAAGGCTTATCAGTGTAAAGGGTTGGGTAGAGCTGTTGGTATTTTAATTGCTTTGTATACCAGCTGGTTTTTAGTATGGTGTCCTGAGAATGGAATCATTAAGTCTAGACCCTAGATGCCAAATGGAACTGCAATTCTAATTTGTTAAAACCAGATTAAGTTTACTCTGAGCATATTAATAATATTCATAAGAATTTTGTGTTGTCCCACAACTAGCATTGAGGCAATTCTGTCTATATGCAGACACAAACTCACACATATGCTCACACTGAGTGTATAGCAGCCTTGACTTTTTAAATAATCTTTTTCTCTTAATTTTCCAATACTTAAGGCTCCATAATTATAACTCCATACTACCCAAAGACCAATTATCTCCTTTCCATTATAAGTAATTTCATGCTATATAACTCAGTTTGCAATTAAATGTTGAGCAATAATAAACTACTACTATTTAACACCCACAGTTATATTACATTTATTAAACTGCAATAATTATTTTAGCTATCATCAAGCCTTTGTGATCTTAGTTAGCATTAATTAATTTTGAGTGAATTGAATTAAAAGAGTTGTTAGACTAATTTGAGCTAATTATATCTTACAAATTTTATATACAAATTACTGTGGTAATGGCAGTGGCCTATTACTAGCAGTACTATACTTGGCAAATCTATCAACATCTTACTAAATTCTCTAAATTGTGGCTTATCAACAAATCCTATCTATTAAACATTCTAAAGGATAGCATTATCATTTACCATTCAGCCATATCTAGAACTACCTCTCTAAGCATACATGCGCAACCTCCAAAATTTGGTCGGCCATGCGACTTAGTTTTAACAAAAAAGCGACATAGTTTTTGGCCAAAAATGTGACTTATATGTAAAAAAACCCTAAAGCAAAATTAACGCAACTTTGGGTAAATGGCAGGAGTAACTATAACTGTCTTATTAAGCAAAATTCCTCATCAGCTACTTGTACTACTACTTGGTTATTTTTTGGGCGGGCATTTTTGTGACTTCCTTGGTTGGCCGCCAAATCGTACTAATTAGCCAACTGTTGCACATGTATGTCTCTAAGCCTAAGGAACTTATTGGCCAAAGCTGCTAGCTTTTTAGAATTGTTTTTAAAAATGCTTAGAAACTGAACCTAGTATGCTAATTTAATTGATTTTAGACAAGTCTAATTTTATTGCATTTGAATTGAGTATATAACTAGCAATCTTTGCCCCCCGATGGGGGGCATCTGGATAGAATCCTTGTTTTTTACAAATAACAAATAGACAGCGAAATAAAGCCTTCAGAAAAAACAACAGACATTCCCTCTTAAAAACAAAACATCCCAAGACAGCAAGCATCCTCAGACAACATTCAAGCATTGATCCCCAAATAGCAAGCATCCCCAGACTGCAAGCATCCCCCAGATAGCAAGCATCCCCAGATAGCAAGCATCCCCCAGACTGCAAGCATCCCCCCGATAGCAAGCATTCCCCCAGACCCCAGATAGCAAGCATCCCCCAGATAGCAAGCATCCCGCAGATAGCAAGCATCCCCCAGATAGCAAGCATTCCTCAGATAGCAAGCATCCCCCAGATCGCAAGCATCCCCAGATAGCAAGCATTCCCCCAGACCCCAGATAGCAAGCGTCCCCCAGATGGCAAGCATCCCCAGATAGCAAGCATCCCCCAGACTGCAAGCATCCCCCGATAGCAAGCATTCCCCCAGACCCCAGATAGCAAGCATCCCCCAGATAGCAAGCATCCCGCAGATAGCAAGCATCCCCCAGATAGCAAGCATTCCTCAGATAGCAAGCATCCCCCAGATCGCAAGCATCCCCAGATAGCAAGCATTCCCCCAGACCCCAGATAGCAAGCGTCCCCCAGATAGCAAGCATCCCGCAGATAGCAAGCATCCCCCAGATAGCAAGCATCCCGCAGATAGCAAGCATCCCCTAGATAGCAAGCATCCCCCCCCCAGATAGCAAGCATCCCCAGACAGCAAGCAACCCCTGATAGCAAGCATAACCTGGATACAAAGATACCTTATAGATATCTAGCAACCCCCTCTCAGATAGCAAGTACTCTCCACCCCCAAGAGCAAGCATCCCCCTGATAGCAAGTATCCATCCTTAAATAGCAAGCATCCACCAGAGAACAAGTAGCTAGTGCAACAATTTCCTTAGCTTTATAATGGTTTCATTTTGTTTGGCATGACACTTCTTTTATGTTTGAAATGGTGTCTCTTTTTTGTTTAAAAAAGTGGCTTTTTAATGTTTGACATGGTAGCTCTTTTGTGTTTGACATGATAGCTCTTTAATGTTGGACGTGGTGGCCCTTTTGTGTTTGACATGGTAGCTCTTTAATGTTTGACATGGTGGCTCTTCTATGTTTGCCATGGCGGCCCTTTTACGTTTGAAATGGTGTCTCTGTTATGTTTGACATGGTGGCTTAGTTGTTTGACATGGTGGCTCTTCTATGTTTGACATGGTGGCTCTTCTATGTTTGACATGGCGGCCCTTTTACATTTGAAATTGTGTCTTTTTATATTGGGCACAAGCTGTTGAAACCCGCGGATTTTGAACCCGGGGAATTTCAATCCCTGGAACTATTTTGCATGTACTCATATTCTAAAATCTGAGGTCAAACTCAAACAAAAACTCGTTAATAGTTAGGTAAGAATTAAACATAAAATAGAGTACATTCGTAAAAAATTAGGATTTGAGGCAAACATTTATATTGTTGGCTGGGGTGCTCCGAACAGGCAAACTCTGGCCTCTGCCTCTCCTTATGTCCCTTGGATCCTTAGAAACTTTGACCTTCTCTTCTGTTTCCTCTCCTCTCTCTCGTCTCTGTCTCTTCTCTCTCTCTCCTCTATCCCCTATTCTCTCGTCTATTCTCTCTCCCTTCTATTCTTTTATCCCTCCTCTCTACTCTCTCCTCTCTCTCCTCTCATCTCTTCTCTTCTTTCCTCTCTCCTCTCTCCTCTCTTCTATCGTCTCTTCCCTCACCTCTCTTCTCTCTCGTCTTTGCTCTCTTATCTATCTCTTCTTTCTCTTCTTTTATCTTTTCTCTCTTCTCTTTTCTCATTCTTTCTGCATGTTCTCTCCTCTCTCTTTCCCTCTCTCTCTCCTCTCTCTCTCCTCTTATCTCTCTGCTCTCTCCTGTCCCATATCTCTTTCTCCTCTAATCTCTCCCCTGTTTCATCTCCTCTCTCGTCCTTTCTACTCTTTCCCCTGTCCTCTCGTTTCTCTCCCCTCCCCTCCTCTCTCCTCACTCACTTCTCTCTCCCTTTGTCTTACCTCTCATCTCTTATTTCTATCCTTTTTTCTCTCCACTCTCCCATCTCTCGTCTGTTCACTCTCGTCTCTGGTCTCTCATCTCCCCTCTCTCATCTGCCATCTTTACTCTCTTATACTCGTATGTTTTCTCACCTCTCTCATCTGTACTCTTCTTTTTCCCCTCTTTTGACTCCTCTCTTTCCTTCTCCTTTTTCCCTTCTCTTCTCTTCCCTCTTCTATTCTCTCCCTCTCTTGTCTTCTCTCTTCTCTCTTCGCTCTCCTCTCTCCTCTCATATATCGCGTTCACTCTCATCTTTGCTCTCTACCCCCTCTCTCTTCTGTCATCTTTACTCTCCACTCTCATGTGTACTCTTCTCTTTCCCCTCTACTGAATCCTCTCTTCTTACTCCTCTTCTCTTCCCTCTTCTATACTCTTCTCTTGTCTCTTTGCACTCTGCTCTCTCTTCCTTCATCTCTCATCTCTACTCTCTCGTCTCCACAATCTCATCTCTTTCCTCTCTCCTCTTCTTCCCTTTACTCTATCATCTCTCCTTTCTCCTCTCTTCTTTCTCAACTCTCTCTCTCTCTCATCTCTTATCTCCTCTCTTCTCACTCCTCTCTCCCTCTCTCTCCCCTCCTATCTCCTCTCTGTTCTCTATTCTCTTCTCACTCTTCTCTACTCTCCTCTCTCATCGATCCTCTGTCTCATCTCTCCCCTCTTCTCTCTTCCTCTTCTCACCTCTACTCTTTCCTCTCCCTCCTGTCTCCCCTCCTCTCGCTTCCTCCTCCCATATTCTCTGCTCTCTCCTCGTCCTCACCCCACTCGTCTTTCCTGTTATCTTATATCTTTTCTCTTACCCCCTCTCACCCTTCCTCTCTTTCTAATAGTCTATTCCTTTTCTTTTTTACTCTCATCTGGCCCGCAGCCATGAGCTGGATTCTTTATCTGGCCTTTGAGTTAAAAATCTACCGATCCCTGCTTTGAAAGCCAGTTTGTGGGACGTCGTACTATCATGGTTATCATTTCTTATGCTTTAAACACGTCACCTTTCTGGCCAATTAGCAGCCCTGAGAGGAATTTGTGTATCTCCAGCTCCACCACCACAGTCTGCACTCTGCAGCAGTCTAACAACCAAGGAAATGCGCATTTCTTAGGAGTCATTTAAATTTTAAAGTTACTCTATGCGAAAATTAATGTTAAAAGCTTCATGGTGTAACTAATTTAGTAGGATTGCATTGTAATAAGTTATTCATTAATTTTTCGCTATTTTTATAAACCATCCCACATCGCCTTGATTTGCCATCCTTGTTTAACTGCTGCGACTTGTCTATACAGAGGACAGTAGTTTGAATCTCTCGCTAAACTTTCTCCTCTCCACGCCTCTCCACTCGCGGGGGTACAGAGACGGCTATTAAAAAGTTATTCCAAAACACTGTACATTTGCTATGTACATTCAGTCCTATCGCCTGACCCTTCGTCTGGCTCTGGGGGAATGAGTGAGTGAGTGGCACAAACAACAGAAAAAGCAGACAAACTTCACATGCTTACAGTTTCTTTTTCGGTTGAGTTACAGAGTTGAAACTTTACATTTAGATAGAGAATGAGTCAATGAAGAATTGTGTCAAGTTTGAAGTCAATCGCTTTACGTGGAGCAAACTTATGGCAGCTGAAAGTTAGTCAATTTTGAAACCCTTATACACATCTGGGCCCAGATCAGGATCGGGAAAGAGAGGCAGGCGGGCGGAGGTTGGGGTGGTTGCTACGCTGAAAAAAACAGCCTAACTTTAAAAGTGCACAGCACCGCTCAGGATTAACTTTGAGACTCGAAATTTTACACAATTGTGCCAAAATAGTTAAAGATTATCTGTGTCAAATTTGAAGAGAATCGGTAGAAGTGGAGCGGCGCTATGGAGGATTAAGTGAAAAAATCGCGCATTTTGAGCAGTTTTTTGTACTTTTAGGTAGGAAGACTCAAATTTAGGAAATTAAAAGGTAGCCTAAGACATTCTCCGTAGTAAGTTTAGGGTGGGTGTAAAGTTTGGTGTAATTTGGTTGAGCGGTTTGGGAGTCCATAGCGAAGTAATTTGTCCACAGACAGACAGAGTTTTGATTTTTATAGGTAGAGATAATGGCTCAATAATGTTTTGACATGGTAGCTCTTTTATGTTTGATATGGTGGCTCCCTTATGTGTGACATGGTGTCTTTTTTATTTTTAATGTTTGACATGGAGTCATATATGTTTGACATGGAGTCATATATGTTTGACATGGAGTCATATATGTTTGACATGGTGGCTCTTTAATGTTTGACATGGAGTCACGTATATGTTTGACATGGTGGCTCTTTAATGTTTGACATTGAGTCACGTATATGTTTCACATGATGGCTCTTTTATGTTTGACATGATGGCTCTTTTATGTTTGACATGGTAGCTCTTTTATATTTTACATGGTGGCTCTTTTATGTTCGACATGGCTGATCTTGAATGTTTGACATGGTGGCTCTTTAATGTTTGACATGGTGGCTCTTTAATGTTTGACATGGTGGCTCTTTTATGTTTGACATGGTGGCTCCTTAATGTTGAACATGGTGGCTCTTTAATGTTCGACATGGTGGCTCTTTTATGTTTGACATGATGGCTCTTTTATGTTTGACATGGTAGATCTTTTATGTTTGACATGGTGGCTCTTAAATGTTTGAAATGTTGTCTCTGTTATGTTCGACATGGTGTCTCTTGAATGTTTGACATGGTGGCTCTTTAATGTTTGACATGGTGGCTCTTTTATGTTCGACATGGTGGCTCTTTTATGCTCGACATGGTGGCTCTTTAATGTTTGACATGGTGGCTCTTTAATGTTCAACATGGTGGCTATTTTATGCTCGACATGGTGGCTCTTTTATGTTTGACATGGTGGCTCTTAAATGTTTGAAATGTTGTCTCTGTTATGTTCGACATGGTTTCTCTTGAATGTTTGACATGGTGGCTCTTTAATGTTTGACATGGTGGCTCTTTTATGTTTGACATGGTGGCTCTTTTATGCTCGACATGGTGGCTCTTTTATGTTTGACATGGTGGCTCTTAAATGTTTGAAATGTTGTCTCTGTTATGTTCGACATGGTGGCTCTTTTATGTTTGACATGGTAGCTCTTTTATATTTTACTTGGTGGCTCTTTAATGTTTGACATGGTGGCTCTTCAATGTTCAACATGGTGGCTCTTTAATGTTCGACATGGTGGCTCTTTAATGTTTGACATGATGGCTCTTTTATGTTTGAAATGTTGTCTCTGTTATGTTTGACATAGTGGCTCTTTAATGTTCGACATGGTGGCTCTTTTATGTTTGACATGATGGCTCTTTTATGTTTGAAATGTTGTCTCTGTTATGTTCGACATGGTGGCTCTTTAATGTTTGACATGGTGGCTCTTTAATGTTTGACATTGAGTCACGTATATGTTTCACATGGTGGCTCTTTTATGTTTGAAATGGTGGCTCTTTTATGTTTGACATGGTGTCTCTTCTGTGTTCTACATGGTGGCACTTTTTTTGTTTGGCATGGTGGCTCTTTTATATTTGACATTGCGCTTCTTTTATGTTTAGCATTTTGTGTTTTAAAGTGTTTTAATAAAAAAATGTTTTTGCACTACTAAGATTCGAACCCAGGTCGCTACATTAGCAGTCCAGTCTGTTCCCATCTTGGCTATCTCTTTTCAATTGGAGAACATGTATTGTGGCCCTTATAATTCAATTCTTATAGCAAGTCAGTTAGAGTAAAAAGTTATGACATAATCAATTTCTCAGTCAGCCAGTATCAGTCTCAATTCAAGTTAGCAATATGGTTACGCAATTACAATCAAGTCTTGTGTGCATTTTTTCGACACTGTTTTCATCTTGTTGTGATGCAATCTTTATCACAATTGAAATTCAGTCAGTCAGTTTTTTCTTTCGCATTTTTACAATTCATTTCAGGTCGAAAGAGCTGCTTGACCTTTGCAAAAAAGCATGTTTTTCGAATATTTAATCCCTTTAAAATTGAGCAATTTCTTAGCCAAGATGCATGTACCGTCCCAGGAAAATTTCTGATCAAATGGTGCAAGTTTGAAGAAAATCGGTTGAGCCACTTTTTCTGAAATCTATCGCATAGCTAGATAGTTACAGACATTTCATTTTTAGTATATATGAAGCTTATAATATATATATATATAATGGCAATTAGGCAAGAGTCTATTCTAAATATTGCTCTAGTTAAATGGGGCTCAATTCTTAAAATGTTAAAAAACTTTTCAAACAATAATCTAGCAAGCTATCAATCAAGGCTGTTTTTTTCCAGATGCAATCATCCATGGCTGCATATTTCACTTTATACAAGAAATTTGGCAAAAAATCAATTATAAGGCTTTTAGGAATTGTACAAAAATGATAAAAGAACTTAGCATTTTTGTTATAAGCTAATGGCATTGCCATTTTAAGCCTACCTAGGCCTAGTGAGAAAATTCACAATGTTTTTCAACTATTGAGATCCTCTATCACTAATTATAATGAGCTATTGCTATAGGAATTGTGTTTATTTTAATATATATACTTACTAGATGACTATGGATCTAGTTTCTGTCAAGTATATAATATATATATATAAATAATGTAGTAACAATCAGTAAAAATATTAAATAAGCTAGATTACAATTTCATATCTATTTATATCCAATTAATCACTAGAATATCTGGTTATCAAGTTTAATATAGATTGACAATTGTCAATGAGCTTAGTGCCTATAGGCATGCCATATATATAAAATAACTATTAAAGCCAGCACTAGCAAATTAATTAATCAGCAAGCATAATATACTAGATTCTAGTTCTATCTCTTGGTATATATCATTTTTTTAGAAAGTTGCCTAATGACTATCAATATATCAATGTGAGATGCTAATGTAACCTAGGAATTCACCTGGCCATTTCTATTGGCAACACATATAAGTCACTTGGTTCAAATAGCAGTCACATGACTGCTCTTAGCCAATAGCAACTTACATATATACGTTGCTAATAGAAATGGCTAGGTGATTCCAAAGGTTGCGCATATATAATGTGAGACTCCTAATATAATACATAGAGCAATTTAGCAATGTCAGCAAATATATTAGCTTCAAAGACAAGGCAAACTCTAGAAGCTATGGAAGTAATACTATCAAGGAAACAAAACAGCTTTGCAACTACTAGACTTCTGCAATTTGCTCAATGCTTTTTAAAATAATTATCATAATTCAATATTTTTATAATTATAATAATGACTAAACCATAATCTTCTAGTTTACTGCATTAAATTATTTGCCCACTTTCAAAACTTTTCAGCCTACCTACTAACTGCCCATATGGCCAGGAGGCCTATAGCATTAATTACAATTGTACCTGAGGCCAATTTGAGGCCTGCAGCTGAGCTTTGCAACATTGATTTAATACTGCATGAGCTGGTGCTGCTCATATTGGATGGCATGGCAACTATGTACTGGCTGGCCACTTACGAGCTGCTTCTTAACTCCTAGGCTTGCAAACAATGCCTAGATGCTCTGGCCATGCAACTATAACGGCAAGATAGACTCTAGTTTATCAATGGCTATGCCTGGTCATGCCCTATCTACAAGACATAGGAAGCGATTACAAAGGGTAGCTTCTTTAAGGGCAGCCATCTTATTGTCACCTAGCTGCTAGATTTCATCTACCTTTGTGTATGCAGCCTACCTATGTATTAGATTGAATGCTAATGTCACATTGCCCGCTAGACTGCCATGGACTAGGCCAATTTCTGTTGCAACATATGCTGCCAATACTTGTTCAACCATCCCATGGAACTTGGTGGCCCTGTTAATAAGGTAGAGGTAGATAAATAAAAGTTTTTCTGCCGCAAATACCAGCAAGGTTATCATGAAGGTCATTGGGTTCTCAGAATGGTGGAATATGGCACCAACAAAGCCATGATGATGCTTGTTCCAAACTGCACTGCTCAAACACTTCTGCCCATTATCTAGTAGCATATATTTCCTGGCATAAAGATACTGACTGATGGATAGCAGGCTTACAACAGCTTGCAGAATCATGTGGCTCTCAATCACTGACTCCACTTTGTGGACTCCCACAACCCAACTATTCATACAAACACCATTAAGGGGTCATGGGCACACGTCAAGGCCAAATTCAGGGCAATGCACGCACCAGCGACGCCCTGTTTAAGATCCACCTAGACTTCAATGAGTACCTATGGCGCCACCTCTTCTTGAAGAAAGAATTTGGAACTTCCTATATTAGGTTGTGCATTATTATTGACACTTTGGACTGCTCTCAAATTACTGCCAACTATTGAAATATGTAACTTTTCATTTTCTACCCAAAAATAGTTTGACGCAGTAAACTAGGAAATTGCCAACTAAACTTACTTAAATAGAATGATTAGGCCTGTTTCATTTTATTTTAGTATTTTATATTTATAGACTAGGCCTAGGCCTGTAGTATGTCTTACTTTCAAGTTTTAAGTAAATGAAAAACAAATATAGGCCTACTTGCTACTAATTAGGCCCTAATATCAATCAAAATCAATTGTCAAATTAAGACTTAGGCCTATGTCTATAGCTATTTATTAATTATTATATTCATATTGAAGGCTTTTTGTTGAAATTTCTTTCTCTTTTATTGCCAATGTGTGTGAGAATAAGCCATAAGGTCTATTGTTGACAAAAAATCATTTGTCCAAATTTTTTTGTTAAAATGTCCATTTTTAAAATGTCTTGTTGCTGAAGTGTATGGACATAGTATGGTAGCAAGTAGGCGGTAGGCCTAGCCATAGATAATTATTTTCTATTTTTATCTAGATCTAGAACTAGAAGAGCAAATAGACTAAAATGTTAGCCTACAAAAGTGGCTTAACTTGCTCAAAATTATTTTGAATTCAAGTTGAACCAAGCAACTTACCACCACTAAAATTGGACTTGATTTAAAAAAATAGTCATTAAATACAAATTAAGTGAAAAATGATTCTAAGAATCTAAGGCCCAATAAACAGGTACAGTAGGCCTAGGCTATATTTTACTATGAATTATTCTCATTAAAACTTAAATGAAACCAATAAAACTTTGGTCTTCGATTATGCTATATTACAATATACTGTCCATGGCTTGGCTTACAGTGAATTACAGAAACTCAATAGGTTCGTTTTTGAATGAGCAAAAAAATTAATGTACCCCCAGGTGATGTGGTGAAATTATGACAGTTAAAAATGAACGACCCGAACCTGCAAAGTTTTAACCTTTTCATCAAATATTAGAGCATTTAAAAAATAAAAGTAGATTTACTGTAGATGGCTAACAGTGAAGACCTAAAATATTTTTTTAGTTACTGACTAGAAGCTTTAAATGTTTTTTTGACGCTATTTTTCGCTTCTTCTTTGCAATTTAATTTACAATAGGACGTATTATTATACCGTAACCTGATGCGCATACTTTTATTTTTATTGGACCAACTCAACTCATTAGATAATTATGATCAAAATATGTATTTTTATTTGCTTTTTTATTTAAAGTAGCGCCACCATAAATTTTTTTTGGAGGGGGGCGGATTCTGGAGGGTAAAGAGTAAAGACCCAAAGGCGGAAGGCAGAGACCGGAGAGGGTGGCTCGGCTCTGTAATTTGGTGAAAATTCGCCTGCAACCCCCTTGATTTTTTTCTGGTTTCTGCCTAAGGAGGGGAAGGGCCCCTAGGGTCCCCCCTGGTTGCACCACTGGCATATTATTAATATGTACTACATAAATTGGAAATTTTATCTAGAAGTTGCAGTCTCTATGCAACCCCTATGCCTAGTTGTTATGTTATAATTGTATTAGCTTTGTCCAAGCGAATATTGGTGGGACTATTTTCAGGGGCGTAGCCAAGGGCCCCCCCCATGACCCCCAGCCGGCTAGGGCCTAATCCAGGCCAAATTTTCAGGCCCCCTCCCCCATCGCAGAGGCCTAGCACCCCTGCCCCCAGTTGCTGCTGTGAGCCTGTGACTGACTGTGACCCCCCCCCCAGAAGAAAATCCTGGCTACGCCACTGACTAGCCAATTTTTATATACTCAAAGACACAATTTTTTTCTATTATAGGTTACTAGTAGTATACATATTCACTATCATATAGGCCTAACATGTTGTTTATTTTACCAATTTACTAGGCAGTGATTATGCTATCTGGACATGTCCTGTCTAGTTAGTTAGTGAGTCCATGTTCATTACAAGACTATGGAATTGTCTGGTCACTGTAGTGTAGTATTTTGTCCTAAAATAAAAAATATATTTTGAAAGAAATTTGAAGAATCAAATGTGTACTAGGATATCATGGTTATCTTAGATAGGGACTCCAGTGAGATTTTGAAAGTTAAAAGTCTGACAGATTTTTTATGCTTATCTGATAGATCTTACTTTCTTGTTTGCAAAAAGTATTATATTATTAGATTTGGTAAAGGAATAAGAAAGTTGTGGCCATTTTAGTGACCATTTTTTGCGGATTCTCTTATGGGATATTTGCATTATGGGCTGTGATCATTTTTTCCAAAATATTTGTTTTTTTCGTGGTTGACCAGCAAGAACTTTCGTTTTGTATTACCAATTTTGCTGTTCTTGGTGTCATTTTTTTGCTTTTTTTCTTGCCTTGCTTGCTATGTACAAGGCAAGTCAGTGGTGTCCTTTCTTCTTAAGTTATTTTGCACTAAGTATAGGAAAAATGATAACTGTGTGTGGTCACGGGGGCAATACATATGCTTTTTAAAGCTACAATTTGATTTTATTGATAAATTATTATAAATTTATTATACTAAATTTAAAAAACATAATAAATTATATTTATTATATTATTATAAATTAAAATTAAATGTATCATAATAAATAATATATTATAAGTTTATTTATATTATTATAAATATTACAAATATATTATAAACTATTGATAACTGAGACATAAATTATATGTCTCATTATTGATAATGAGACATATTCATACTTATTTGGCACTGAATCACCTGAGTAACTCAGTAAGTCAATCAATATGTTACCATTCCAGCTGCCACTGGAGTAGACTACTGGAGTACTGACTGACTAAACAATACTATCTATGGCCACATCCTCCACACCCAAGACCAAGCCCAACCTTCGGCTTCGTGGCAGGTCCAGATCATCCATTCGCCCAGTCACCAATGGCCAGGTGATTACTCATCTCAAGTCCAGCAGCCAGGCCCATACAGGACTTGACAAGGCCCAGCCGATTCTGAAACTGGTTGGGCTACCTTCTCACTTGATGGAGTTTGTCTCTGACAATCTGAAGAAGGCACTCCTGAAAAGGATTAAGGATTTAGAGAGAGAAGCCCAAATTCTGCTGAAGAGTCACACTCGTGAGGCTGCGTCTGGTGATGGCATCTCGACATATGAGGCCCATTTGGCACGAGAATTCGAACCTCCAGCGGCATTGCAACAGCTGTTGAACCCAATGGCAATGCCGATTGTGCCTTTGTCAACATCACCAATGCCAATGGCCTCGAACTCACCGACTCCAGCAAGGCTTGACCAATCGAAGCAGTCTGGCATGAGTGTCTCTGTCGAAGAGAAGATCGGCATCGAGGCAGCCATTGTTGATCTGCGAGTTCACAAGGCCAAAGCCAAAGTTGCGCAGCTGAAGGCCGCCCTGGCCGAGCAGAAAGCTGAAGTCCGGCGACTGAGGGCTAAGCTAGCCAAGCGGCCTGAAATTCGCGTCTGGAATCAGCGTCTCAGACGGCTACAAGGCAGATACGACAAGCTGCGTGCTGAGCATGCCAAGCGGCAGGCCTTTGCATCATCTGCCAGCCGTAGGCGTGACCTGCGCTTGAGGCGTGCCAACAGCCGTAGCAAGTCAAGTCAGCTCGCCACTGAGAGAGTGAAGGAGCTCAGAGCCGATACCCGCAGTTTGCACGGCCTCATCTGTGAAGCAAACGAGAAGCTTCAACAGCAGAGTGTGGGCTCCATCATCACCAAGACATCACGTCCGAGTGGAGGACAGCAGTACACGAACCAGGTCATCAGCACCTGTATGCACTTGGTGCTGGACTGCCACGTCCCTGTGCAGCACGTCAAGCCAGCGATTCGACGCGTCCTCACGGACCTCGTTGGCATCGACGCCGGCAACTTGGCGCTTCCGTCGCGTTCGCAGGTCAGTGCTTTGAGCTACAGCCTTGGCAGCTGCCTAGCTAAGGCGAGCGCGATGGAGAAGCTGCTGCATCAGGGGGCAAAGGAGGACCGACCAATAACGATCTTGCATGATGCTACCAGCAAGAAGGGCCGACACTATGCCGCCTACCAGGTAAACTTGAGTAATGCATTTTCGTGCATATTGACAAATAATTGGACTTAAAGGAAGGAAATGAATTTAATAATTAATTATTATTATTAATATTCACAAAAAGAGAACTTTTAGTTAATAAGAATGAACTTTTATATTCACAATATGCTTTGTATTACATATGCACCATTCATAGGTTGACACTGGGGACAGCCGCCCGATGGCTGTTTCTCTTCGCGAGGTCGAGGGTGGCACCGCGAACATCTACGCCCGCGAACTGGACTACTCGGTGGAAGAGCTGGTCGATCTGTTTTGCTCGGTAGTTCTTGCCCACTCGAGCGACGAAGAGAGACGCCGCCTGAAGTGTAATCTACTGGCACGCGTCAACTTCCTAATGACTGACCGACACGTGGTCAACAAGTGCCTCAACGTACTGCTCAACGAGATGCGGCAGGAGCTGGCAACCCAGCAAGGCGTGAACCCACCTCCACCTGTGACTGCACTGTTCTGCGGCATGCATGTGATTGTAAATCTTGCTGCTGCCGCAGAAGCTGCGCTGCGCGAGTGGGAGACTTGCATGGCTGCAGAGGCCGTCGGATCTGCTGCCCTCCCTGGCTTCCGCCCGTCCCAAGCTGAATCTGGCACGCAGCGTCTAATCCGCACCGTCTGCAAGGCGTTCCATGCCCTGGGCAGTGAACAGTGTGGCGTTGCGATTCCGCTTCAAACGTATCTGGAGTCGAAGGGCGCACCGTCCCTTCGTTTGGACGACTTCCGTGGCAACCGCGCCTACATCACATTTCCCAACGGGGGAAACATTTTCTGGCAGCGAGACCGCCTGTCCGAGTTCCTGGCTGAGTACACCTGCAGCAACCGCCTGCTGATCGCAGTGCAGGCTGACTTGGCATCTGATTTGCTGCTGAGTGGCTGCCGTGCACTCGGAATTGCTGACGTTCTGCTAATCCGGCCACTGTGGGTGCTCCTGCGCTGCCGAGACGTGACCCTCACGGACATGAACGAACGCTATGAGCGCGCTTGCAATTGGCTGCGCCAGCTGTCATCGTCCGAGGGCGTTACTGTGGCCAGCAGCATGATTGGCCCATTTCCCGAACTGGCCCAGACGGTTCTCCGGGACATCCAGCTGCAGGACATCTGGGCGGCGCTGACGTCTGAGCTGACAGCCTTGGAGAACGAGATTGTCGGCCAGGCTCTGCAGGTAAATATGGGTTTTGAATTATGAATGCGCTGATTAGTCACAAAGTACAGTACAGTATCAATGAACATTAACGAATGTATAGATTGTAGCTTTTATACTTTAAAACACCACTTCAGATCATGGCGACACACATGCTTGTGTTGCTAGAGAGAGAGGTGCGTGACCACCTGCCTGGGGCACTCTGCGGCAGCTCACGCCAGAAGTTGCCCAGCTTGTCTCATCTGCGCCTAAGGACAACGTAGCAGTCGAGCGAGGCTTCGGGATGCTGGATAAGTGCGTCGCAGACAGGCCCAACATGCGCCCTCTTGCGCGCGAGTCGCTTGTGCTCTTCGGCTATAACTGCACGTCCGAGTGGCTGGCCGACAAGACGGAGCGCGAGAAGGACCTCCTTCTTACCAGGGCACGGAAGCTGGTCCCTCAGCTCGAAAAGCGAGGGAAGGAGAGCGCCGACGCCTTGCGCAGCTGCCGCCAGGAGATTCTCCGCGCCAAGCTAGCTGAAAAGCAGCGCAAGAAGGACTCGAACGCCGAGAGCATCCGATCCATTCTCCGTGTCATCGAGGCCTACGGCGGACTCTGGCCAACCATCTCCAGGATGGACGCTGTGCTGCACCAACTAGCCCCTGACCAGCACGAGAAGGCCATCAAAGCACAGCTGCAACTGCACAAAGCGACCAGTACGTGTGGGCAGAAAAATGTGTCTGTTTGCTCACTGCTTAGCATGAAAATTATGTTTCATGTAATATTTTGTAGAGATCCACCTGCCCAAGGACAAGGCCAGCCTGCTCAACTTCTCCGCGGCTGGTGTCAAGCGCAGTGTGCCTCAACTGCGAAGCCAACTGCGTGAAGTTCTGCAGATAGTGGAACTACAGGACCAGCAAAAGGGTGCCGATGCGCCCACCGTGCCTCCGTCCGGCCTCCTGGATGCTCGCGAGCGCAAGGAGCGAGTCCGCACTGCCATTGCTGACAGGCTGCAGCGTCGTCAACGGATTCAAGATGCAGGAGCTGTGGCTGCTCAAGCTGGGCCTGGCCTTGGTGGACGAGGCGGCGGTCGCGGACGCGGACGAGGTCGAGGTCAAGGACGAGGTCGAGGTCAAGGACGAGGTCGAGGTCAAGGAGGAGGACGAGGTCAAGGAGGAGGACGAGGACGAGGACGAGGAAGAAGACACGAGGATGAGGGCGACGCCATTGACGAGACCACCAATCAGCGGACGCTGGCCAACCTCCCCGATCTGGTGAGCAGAAGAATCGAGATGAAGTTCTGCTTCACAGATGGGGAGGACTGGATACCAGGCCACGTCCTCCAGCGACTGCCATCAACCTGCCAGAGCAGGGACATTCTCAGCCAGGAGTTCAAGGTTGTGTTCGATGATTTTGAAGGGGAGTACACCTATGACCTCAACAAGGACTACCTGGCTGGCGAATTGAATGTTCTCTCTGATGACGATGACGATTATGATGATGATGATGACTAAGTGTATTCATTGTTTAACAAAGTTTTTCAAGCACAGCTTGGTCTGTTCACAAAACGTAGTTGCCTGAGATTCATATTATGTACTATCTCCCACACAGATTAGCACCTAGGCTAGTATTTGCATGTTAAGTCTTCAGAGTTTGCACCCAAAATAATCACTCATTATTACAATGAAGAATCTAGCTAACTCAGTAGCTGCATAAGTCAGAAGACATTCAAACAAAATGGCTGCTTTTCAATGCCATATAAAAAATCACCTACCTGCTTTTATTGCACAGGCATAAACCTATTGCAACAGTTCCACGGTACTCTGTACCATACATACCATACATTTTTGAGAGTTTGCATCGTTGACCAGACGAATGCCAGGGGTCGCTTGTTGGGATCACTATGCTGGGGTCTGATATCCAGCAGCTTTCCAACGGAAGCCTCTCATATGACCCCCATGTACAATGTGTACATAGAATAGAAGAGTACACATCTTGAAGACAGCAGTTGTAATGGTTATCATGGAAATGAATTTCAAGACAGTGTGTATTGACTTCATAGTGCAATTAACTTACAAAATACAGTTTAAAAATGTTCATTTTTCCTACTAATAAGGTGACGATGCAATTGCATTTGCACTGAAAGTCATAGTTACTCCTGCCGTTTACCTGAATCTCGCTGAAACATATTGATGCTCATATTTCTAAGTGCGCGGTCAGTTGTCAGAAGGAACTTTCATTCCTCACACTTGTCATGCAATTATGTATGAAAGTCAATATCAACTGTATTTGTGCGTCTCTTTTTTTCTCAAAAAAAATAAAAAATATATTTTAAATAGACATTTACTTTGATTTTACTATGATCTTTGAATCAACTTAGTAGCAATGCGCGACTAGGTAATCCCAAACGGTTTTCTGCATGTCCTTCCACTTGCAACAAAGAATAAAGAAATTTACATTTGAATTCCGTGCAGCAATCGGATGATACAAAGAAATCGAAGAAAAAAATTTGGACTACCCCTGTAGGCAACAGGGAATATTTTTTTCTTCTGAAATTTACATAAAATGATACTTAATTATGCCTAGATTGCTTTTATATTGATTATTTTTGTTTAAAACGGTCATTTCGTTATTAAAAATTAGACTTTCCAAAGTCACGATTTTTACCGTAAAATAGGCTTCATTTTGCATGGGAATGCAAAAATGATGAAACTTTAACTGTCCATAACTTTGTCTCTGATCGACTTTAGAAGCTGTTTGAGCACTCATTTTGAAGTACATTTATTGTGCTTTTTATTGTGTATTTCAGTTTTTACACAGTCATATTTTTTCTATCTTAGTTTTCTGTTTGAAGTAGGTGCTAAATGTACGTTTTTTCTAGTTTCAACCACGCTACTCGGAGCTCGCCGGAGTCTCTACCCAAGGAGATACCTCTAAGACACCCATTTTGGCTCCCAAGGAGACACCTCTGAGATAACCAAGCATTGGCTTGCCCCCCTCAAGAAATTCTTGGATCTGCACAAGACATTGGTGGTATATAAAGATTATAATAAAGCTATAGTATATATGATTATAGTTTATTGCTACAGAGTATGGTATATAACTTAAGCTAATGGTAAATAAAAAGTCAGTGCTCAAATACAGTTATTAAGTTTATCAATTTTGTTCCAGTTCTAGCTAGAAAGCTATGGTTGGTTTTACTTTTTTCCTGACATAATAAAAAACTTGTTCTGCGAGTTTAATTTCTTTGAAATGGGTCCTTTATTTTAATTTTTAGACAAAATGCTTGCCTTCCTGATCTAGTATTTACTTATTGTCCTTATTTAATGTCCATTCATCATTCTCATTTTCTCTATACTATATGTAATTTTTAACCTTGAATTTTGTTCTTTGTAACTAGAAGCACTATATTGTGACCTTTTTAAATCATATAAATACTAAATTTGATATTTGATCATGAACTACTTGTAATAAAAAAATATTGCAAATGTATATTTTGTGACCACAGGTGTCCATTTATCTATGTCCCTTTGAAATGTTATCATGTTTTTAGTAACTCTATAATTGATTTCAATAGTAGGCCCTAGGTATGTTGTAAAAAGCTTTTTTTCTTAGTTTTTACTGCTAATGTAATTTCTACAATATGATTTAACTAAATGTCTTAGCTTACAATTTATAGCACAATATATGTACTCATTGACACTTCCAATTTGTATCAATGAGTTAATTATCCATTCATTGAGGTTTAGTATCAGTGGAAACACAATAGAAAGAAATTTTTTATTATGAAAACATGCCTTTTGTGTTTTGGGCTTCATATATTAGGCTATTGGTACCTTTTTAGACCATGAAATCTATATAAATTTTGGATTAATCCACAATAGGCTATTTTATTATACACTGCATTTTTGAACAATAATAATATAGGCCTAGCATTGCACTTAATATGCAACCATCTAGCCTTTATATGGCACATAAAAATGGGGTGACTAGACAGTAATATGTTATGCTGCTACGCCATGCTATGACAATTACTAGTAGGCTCATTCCATATAAGCATGGTCGTAACATGACAGGTTATTTTTACTTATAAAATGAAATATAATAATAGAATATACTAAACCAATATTTCAAATGAAAGATTATTTTGTCTAGAATATATTTATAGAGTTTTATATAGATATCATCATTATTATAGATGCTATTAAACCTTAAATGACACTTATGGTCATAACGACAGGATTTTTGACATATAGAAACTAAAAGGTAAAAGTCTTATAACATTTTTCATTTTTGATATTTTGTAATACATTTTTAAAATTTGACTAAGAACATCTTTAGAAATCATACTCTTTTATTAGAATATATAAACTCAAAAGGCAACAAAGATACAAAAGAAAAGGCAGCCTTATGGTCGTAACATATTTTTTTCTGTCAATTCAGTAACTTTGAGGTACTAATACATTAAAAATATAATAGATTATTTGGTCACCAATGCTTTTATCTGATGATGCAAGTACTATACTTTTATCTATAGTTTGTTTCAACCTTCAAAAGCTTTCTATTTGTTTTTAAAAGGTACAAAATCTTAATGATGTCTTTTGCTTCGAAAAATGTCCAAATTTTTACAAAAATGACTTTTTGCCAATTGATAACATACTAATCCAACATTTTACCATTCCTTTATTCTTAGATTGTATATATTGCACAATATAAACATTTGGTAAAAAAATAGGCTAATTAGGCAATGGCAAGCAAAAATATTGACTTTTTTCTATTTTCCAAATATGTCCATCTTATATGGAATGAGCTAGTAGTGTAAATGAAGCTTTAGAGACTTACGTTGGTATTTAAATTATTATTCATAGAAACGATGTCTGTACAAATGCTTGTTTAAGTATTTATCTAAGCTAGGCCTAGGCCTACAAATTCTTAAGCCATTATATTTGTACCTATGTTACAGCCACTAAATCTAAAAAATATGTGAAAGTGGAAAAATATTTATAGCTCAGCATATCTTTGTGTGTAGTGAGTGGCTCTCAAAGCTTTTAAATGGACATCATATTAGCATATGATTAATAAGCATTTTTATTAGCAGTGATTATGCAAATACAATGCTTGTCTAGTTGTAGATTTATTATACCTTAATGTGTAAATAAGAAGTGAAAATAAGCTAAAGAAATGAATTATAAAAGAATGATTCATTAAAGAATATAAAAAAGTTTAAAGCTTTAACAGTAATATTCAATCTACTAAAAATTTGCATCTTTTCATTGTTGATTTAAATTTTATTAGTAAGAGGCCCAGCTTTTCAAGTTAGTCCAAGGCCTCAATGCCTAGGCTTATCAAACAGAATACATAATAGCCATTTATCAGAGCAAAAAAATTGCTACAGTAGCCTTAGCTTTTCCATATGAAGTTTTATGATTCTCTATTATAGCAATAGCTAGTTTCTTTAACTATATAGTCTAGTACTGGCTATATAAAATTGCATGAATTATGATAAAAAAGAAATTATTCTTTTTGTCATGCAAATAAAATTATCTGATGAATATTATTATATATATATTTCTGATTTTATCTATCTCTACATATAAAAATCAAAACTCTGTGTGTGTGTGTGTGTGTCTGTGTGTGGACAATTTTGATCGCTATGGACTCCCAAACCACTCAACCAAATGACACCAAACTTTACACCCACCCTAAACTTACTACGGAGAATGTCTTAGGCTACCTTTTAATTTCCTAAATTTGAGTCTTCCTACCTAAAAGTGCAAAAAACTGCTCAAAATACGCAATTTTTTCACTAAATCCTCCATAGCGCCGCTCCACTTCTACCGATTCTCTTCAAATTTAACACAGACAATTTTCAACTATTTTGGCAAAATCATGTAAAATTTTGAGTCTGAAAGTTAATCCTGAACGGCGCTGTGCACTTTTAAAGTTTGGCTGTTTTTTTCAGCGAGGCAGCCACCCCAACCTCCGCCCGCCTGCCTCTCTTTCCAAATCTGGGCAAAGGGTGTGAGTAGGTTTTAAAATGCCTAACTTTCGGCTGCCATAGTTTTGCTCCACATGAAGCGATTGACTTCAAATTTGACACAATTCTTTATTGACTCATTCTCTGCCTACATGTAAAGTCTCAACTCTGTATCTCAATCAGGACAGAAACTGTAAGCATGTGAATTTTGTCTGCTTTTTCTGTTGTTTGTGCCTCTCACTCACTCATTCCCCCAGCCCAGACGAAGGGTCAGGCGATAGGGCTCAATGTACTTAGCGAATGTACAGTGTTTTGGAATAACTTTTTAATAGCCTTCTTGGCACCCCGCACGTGGAGAGGCGTGGAGAGGAGAGACAGTTTCAGCGAGAGATTCAAACCACTGTCCTCTGTATAGACAAGTCTGCAGTCGTTTAACAGTGGATGGCAAATCAAGGCGATGTGGGATGGTTTATAAAAATAGCAAAAATTAATGAATAACTGATTAGTAGTGATTACAATGCAATCCCACTAAATTAGTTACACCATGAAAATTTTAATATCAAGATTCGCATAAGGTACTTTAAAATTTAAATGGCTCCTAAGAAATACGTATTTCCTTGGTTGCTAGACTGCTGCAGACTGTGGTGGTGGAGCTGGGCTGGAGGGAGATACACAAATTCCTCTCAGGGCTGCTAATTGGCCAGAAATATGATGTGATTAAAGCATAACAACTATGAGAGTACTACGTCCCACAAACGCTTTCGAAGCGGGGATTGACAGACTTTAACCTCAAATGCCAGATAAAGAATCAAGCTCATGGCTAATGAGATAAGAGTGAAAAGGAGAAGGAATAGACTATAAGAAGAGAGGAGAAGCAAGAGGAGGATAAGAGAAAAGATAGAAGACAAGAAGAGAGATGATGGGGTAAGGATAAGGAGTGAGCAGATAATATTGGAGTAAGAAGCAAGAGGAGGGGAGAGAGAAGAGAGAGGAAAGAGTAGAAGTGAGAAGAGGGAGAGAGAAGATGGGAGAGATGAGACAGGATCGATGACAGATGAGAGCAGAGAAGAGTGAGAAGAGAGTAGAGATGAGAGATGAAGGAGGAGAGAGCAGAGTGCAGAAAGGCGAGAGAAGAGAATAGAGGGGAGAGAGTATAGAAGAGAGAAGAGAAGAGGAGTAAGGAAAGAGAGTAATCAGAGGAGGGTAAAGAGAAGAGTACACTGAAGATTGGAGAGTACAGATGGCAGAAAAGAGAGGGGATGAGAGTGAACACGATATCTGAGAGGAGAGAGGAGAGAGGAGTCAGATGAGGGGAAAGAGAAGAGTACAGAGGAGAGAGGTGAGAACATATGAGTATACGAGAGTAAAGATGACAGATGAGAGAGGGAAGATAAGACTAAGAGAGCAAAGACGAGAGTGAACACACGGGAGATGGGAAAGTAGAGAGAAAAGAGGGTAGATAAGAAATAAGAGATGAGAGATGAAAGGTGAGACAAAGGGAGAGAGAGAGAGAAGTGAGTGAGGAAAGAGGAGGGGAGGGGAGAGAATCGAGAGGACAGGGGAAAGAGGGGAAAGGATGAGAGAGGGTGAGGAGAGAGAGGGAGAGATAGAGGTAGAGAGCATGCAGAGAGAAATGAGAAGAGATAAGAGAGAAAATATAAAAGAAGAGAAAGGTGAGATAGATAAGAGAGCAAAGACAAGAGAGGAGAGGTGAAGGAAGAGACGATAGAAGAGAGGAGAGAGAGACGAGAGAGTACAGAGTACAGAGGAGGGAGGAGAGGAGAAAGGAGAGAGGAGAAGTGTTCGGAGAGGGTAGAGTAAGGAGTGAGAAGAGGGGAGAAGGGAAGAGAGAATAGAGAGTAGAGAGCAGAGAGAAGATAGTAGAGAGCAAAGAGAAGATAGTAGAGAGCAGAGAGAAGATAGTGCAGATCGAGCAGAGGGAAAATAGAGTAGAGAGCAGAGAGAAAGAGAGTAGAGAGCAGAGAGAAAATAGAGTAGAGAGAGAGAGAGAGAG
>NIVC01000949.1:117500-174491 GCA_002269645.1 Macrostomum lignano | reverse complement strand
TTCAGCAACTGGGTGTATTTCATTCACAGTAAGTCAGCGCGAGAGAGCCATTTCTAAGTATATTTTTATCGAAAAAATTAAATATATAAGTTTTTAGGTTCTTAGGGTAAAACAAAACATATTCAGTTTCTCTACTTGAGCACTGCATTTTGTTTTTAAGAAGGATATAACTATTCTTTTTTTAACGTAATTTATTGATTACGCAAACTTTTTTTTAGAAAAAAAGCCTGTCAAACTGTATTTCTAAGCCAGTTGTAAGCATACCACGACGACATAGCGTTGTTAGCGTAGCTTGGAGGTTATACGGGGGATAGATCTTCCTGTATCCCCTCATTATTATGATTAGGAAACGAAAGATGTTTAAAAAAGCAAAAAACGGCCTCAGTTTTTTACGCTTGAAATTATAACTCGGTTTGTAATGCAAAACCGAATTGGAATTCGATGAAAACATAGGTTTTTTCTATGCATCTCAGACTGAAAATGTATTACCTATTTCCAATAGTCCTTCTGAAAAACTTATGACTTTTAGTTATAAGATGAATTCAATTAAAAAATTGATCAAGCCGCTCATGAAGAGTCAAAATTTATTTGTAAACTGCTGAAAATGAAGCGAACATGATCTATCTACATAAATATTAAACTTTGTATGACCATGCGGATTCTATACTGCTATTCTAATAGTTGCTAACACAACAGTAAACTTTGCAGTATATGTTGGTAGCTGTAAATGATCGAGGAGAAATGCTATGATCAGAGTGACAAACAGCAACGATCCTTACTCTCCTGGATAAATTAAACGTATTTAAAAGTTTTTATGTAATGAGATATAGTGTGACGAATAAGGCGAATAAGATGGATTTGTGTAGCGGTTAATTTAGATAGTTCACGATTAGTTAGCAGATCGGCAAGCCGCTTCAACCCTTAGACTTTTGCTTGTGCTACTTAAAATTGCTGGATCAGTTAATTAACTAATTGGTGTGCCAAGGTAGACGGCGGAAGAGTTGGTGTAAGGAGGCCAGACAGCGTCACAGCTAAGGGTTAGCGAGCCTAGGTCTAGAAGCGAAGCAAGGGGAAGGGCGAGAGCGGCTGCTGACTGCAGTGTAAGCATATATTTAAAGGTAAACAGATAACAACAACACCCTTAATCCAAAACCCAGACAAACAACCCCCCACGCGGCGCGCAATGTACATGTACAAATTAATCGATAAATATATCATGCAAGAATAACATACGTCAGTACATGTACATAGGTAGAACTACTTTACGAGAAATAATAACGATATGAATGAAATACAAATAATAGAATAAATACATACGAGGCTACAAAACCAAAGCAATTAACAGTAAAAATAGCGCGATAATAATACGTACGAATATTGTTAAAATAAATGAAAGAATACGGTATGCATATGAAAATAAAGAAATACGATACACGCTTCTACGAATCACACTGTCACAATAGCCACGGTTCAGAAGCCATTCAGATAAATATACTCTCTATTTCGTTTCTTTACAAATTTATATCCGTCTAAAAAAATTGCTTTATTAATGCACACATGGACTTTATGTATGGACATGAAGCGTAACATTTTACGTTTCTGTGTACATCTTACTCTGTGTTCATCTGAAGAGAAGACTTGCATATGTGTTATAGAGTATGATATTATAAATATGATACAATATTATTTACTATATAGGATCAACAAAAGGGATTCTGTTCAAATTACTATTTCCATAGTGTTGAATCGCGGAATCCAGCCTGTATTGGGCAGCTTAGATTCATTCCGAATTCCCAATGTCAACATGGCCGGGCAATGCCAGGGGGCCATATACAGTTGTGTAGGCACTGCGCAGTCCTGACGGCGCATATGAGAAATCCATTCTATCGGCGCTCTCAGGTTGTTAGATAAACAAAATTCCCCCATAGATGGATTGATTGCCAACACTAGAGGGGAGACTGTGAAGAGGCACACAGAAAACAGCCCGATGTACCTTGGTGTTTAGGCTAATGTAGTTCCCAAATTCTCATAAAGAATCTCGGCCTCAACAACATCCTCATGAAGTACGCAGTTAACGTCAAAGATTGTCTGTAGATCTCTTTACTGCATTGAATCCTTATTGTTGAATAAACACTAAACACTCAGTGGATTGGGATTATACTAGTACACGGAAAGTTGCTCACCTACATACCGACAATGCTCTAGCGAGAACCAATCGCATACGAGCGTACCTTGGGCAGAACTGAGCTGGGCTTATTAAAACAGACTTAAACTTAAGCCTGACAGGGTAAAGCCATCAGCTTTAATTTTACATACAGCGGCTTTTGACTTGCCTCATTAATGCCTACCCAGACGAACTTAACTCCAACTAGTCTGCTGTGTCTGCTGGTGCATCTAATTGTTCTGAACGGCAGCCATTCAGGTAACACAGATTTGTGATAAAAATCGCTATGGCGACTCAAATCACCAAATTATATCTTGTCGTAAACTGGTCCCTTAGGTGACACCCTCGTCTTGAAAATCGCCGTAGTAACTGAGCTGGACCTGCTGAGCGACTCGCTGATCAACTTGGCTGTGCAACGCCGCGTCAACGAGAACTGGAGGCTGCTGACGGGTCACGAGGTCAGAGCGATAACTGTCCGAACATCGGACGGGTTGGAGGCGGTAAAATCTTGTGAGTGGTCACTGATATGGGCTGGTCTAATTACATGCATGCTATAGAGTTTGGGAGAGGGGTTGAAGCCTTGTGGTTAGAGCGTCGGACTCACCAATGAAAGGTCGGGGGTTCGATTCTCGACCAACTTGGAACAATTTGTGTCCTTGAGCAAGATATTTAACTCTGCATTGCTTCAGTTCACCCAGCTGTAAAATAGGACCAGCATGGGACAGCTGGGGCAATTGAGGGTTTGTGTGGCGACCCCCCGTCCTTGGACTAACCAGTCGTACCGCAGCCTTCAGATGGGCCACGCAGTAGTTCACAATCATCAGGGCCAACCCCCAAAGCACAGGCGAGTGTAAATGCCTGACGATTAGAAAGTCGGGGACGCTTGTACACCCTGCGTGAGCAGTGTACAGTATTATGGTCATGTGCTCAAGAGTCGTCGTAAGTTTTTTTTTAAGCTAAAGAGCATAATTCTACAGCAATGCATAAAAAATTCACCAAAAGTGTGCAGTGAGTCAGGTCTCGCCGCTATCATCTCAGCCGGCCGATGCCGCCTGCTGAAGCAGCTGAACCCGCTGGCCACCTCGCTGCAGCTTCCACTGCTGGCTTTGCCAATCGAATTGGGTTGCGACTGGAGCGGTGAGTCAACGCAAGAACTTTAACTATCCAGTTGTTTGGTGCCAAGGACCACTGGAAGCTACGGTATGGAGCATGACGTAGAATGACGCTTCTCTCGCAAAATCGCAATAATTTGGCTGGATGCCGGGTTTCGCGAGTAAAAGTTTAGTGAGACAGAATGTTTCCAGTATTTTAGCTCTGAATTTTCAATTTCTCGCCGATCCGTACTTTCGAACTCCAAATTGAAGCAAGCGCATGCTTTGTCCAAGTCTAGCAAGAAAAAGGTTTGAAAAAGTATAGCATTTTGCAGCCCATTAGGGCGTACACGCATTGAATTTAATCTAAGGTATTTTTGCCAAAGTAGTGGAGCTTTCGTCTATGGTAACAAGGCTGGCACAGCAGCAGTTAATCTGGTCCAACAAGCATCAGTTTGGTCCATTGTGGCTCTATAGTTTCACCTTTAGATTTTCATTTAGACATGACTGACACAAGCAGTGAGAACGAAGACCTAGCAGTTGAGGTTTGCCCATTATTGAAGCTTGAACAACGAAACTAGAGAAATTCGCAACAGGATGTCCATAGTCACTTAGTGCCACCTTTTGAATTTCCACCTGAGTGAAGGCCAGTGACCAACGAAGTCAGAGCTGAAGCATGCAGACACATGCGGTTTGAAATATGAAGGCTTTGTAAGGCCGCATTGAGGCTCAGTGCTACGGGTGTATTGAATTCAGTAGCGCTTATACGAAAAGTCCAACCTTTTGACAGAATCATTGAATATCTCGACGGTCCTGAGGACTGGTGACTTGATTCTTGTTTGAGAAGGTGCGCAAAAGAAATTTAGTCAGTGTTCTGGAATTTCATGTGGCTGCATTGCAAAAAACTCAGGGGAAATTACCCCCCCTCCTGTAGTTCTACTGTTAGGAACCTAAAAAGGTAATTTTCCATCTCACTGTAACTTTTATAGTAGCCCTCCCTTGATTTGCGCAAAAAACATTTGAATTTAAAGACATTAACCCAATTTGAATATTACAATAGGCGAAAGCTTCACCATCTTCGGTACTCAATCGACCGAGGATTTTGTCAGAGCGGCGGTAGCAACGATGCAGTCGATTCGCCGCGTGCCAGGAAGCTACGCGGCGATACTGTACGACGCTGAACAAAGTACGTTGACTGTCCTAGGTTGGACTAGCTGTCTAGTTTTGTATGCGGTACTGTCATTAACAGTTCGAAAACATCACTATATAGATCAGGCAGTGCTCGAGCGGCTGCAGTCCCGCCTGTCTCGAGTTGGAGTCGGCAGCTTCGCCCTGCAGCTCGACTCAACAGCTACGGCCTCCTCCAACCTGACGTCGCGTCTGCGCAGCCTCGTCCGCAAGCGAGTCCGCCGTCTGTTGCTATTGGCAACGCCGGCCAACGCGATCGAAACGCTGCGACGTGCGGCCGACGCGGCGGTGCTCGGGCAGAATTATTTCTGGCTGCTGCTGGACGGCGGCGGCCTCTCCACGGGCCCGCTGGCGGCTTCGCTGGCCGCCTCGGCTGGCGCCAATGTGGCGCTGCTCAGAGGAGCCACGGCCGAGTGCTCAACCGCCTGCACGGACCTGCTTGAAGTTGGAGACGGCCGGAGCTTGCGGGTGAGCTGGGAGTAAGGACTCGAGATGGCAATGGACGTTATGGATGCAGCAGTGTCTGAGGATTGCATCAAGGATGTGAGATGCAGTAATGTCTGAGGATTGCATCAAGGATGTGAGATACAGAAGTGTCTGAGGATTGCATCAAGGATGTGAGATACAGAAGTGTCTGAAGATTGCATCAAGGATGTAAGATACGGAAGTGTCTGAGGATTGCATCAAAGATGCGAGATACAGAAGTGTCTGAGGATTGCATCAAGGATGTGAGATGCAGTGCTGAGGATGCCTGAGATGCCTGAGGATTGCATCAAGGATGTGAGACCTTCCATTATTCAACCTGCAAAGTCACTTCCCCAGAACGCAGACAAAGCTCAATTTCAAAGGCAGCTCGTGATATTCTGCTATAGTTGTTGAGGCCTACCCACAAAAAAGGACGTTAGCTCACTCTCCACAGCTCACTATTTTAAGCCAAGGAGAAACCAGTCCAAAAGTGAATGAAAGTTTTATTCAAATAGCATTTGATACTAATAGTATCGAGTATAACAGTGCCATTAAAAGCAAGGACATAGAATCAACGCATCTCTCCCCGCAGACCTTGGACGTTCAATTTGTAAAAGTTTTGGAAGCTGTATCTGCCGCGCTGAATCAGTCGCTGCTGTTGCCCGGATTCCAGCCCAGCAATGCCTCCTGTCTGCCTCTGCAACCCTGGAGGCACGGTAGCTTCGTGATGGCTCAACTGATCGCTGTGAGCTAGCAAGGAAGATTGAAGCTTCGCTAGATTAACAGAACTGAATAGTCGAGTCAAATGCCTACTCATACCTGTTCGCCATCCCACAGCTGAGAGGTCGAACGTCCTTCAACGCCAGCACCAGACACCTCGACTCGCAGGGTCTGGAGCTGGTCGCTTCTTACAACAAGTTGAAGTCCTCACCGCTGGAGTTCCTTCGATCAGCCGCGTTCGACGTGTCCAGCGGTGAGCTGAGCAAACTGTTCAGCTACCGGTCTGAGCAGCTGGTCTTCCCCAACACCTTTCTGGGCTTCAAGAACGAGACCATCACCATTTGCGCACCGGAGGTAGGCATCTCACTGTTGCACATTAATGAACTAACAAAATATGAGCATGCATTATTTTTTGTTGCAGCAAGTACCACTGACGAGCTACGTGTCTAGATCCGCAAACAACACGGTGCAAATCAAAGGATTTATAATGGACGTACTTAACTTCCTAGCTGAGAAAATGGAATTTCGGTGAGGAGTATTGCTTTAAAACTAACGAGAACTGTGTACTACTGAAAGTAGCAAAACTAAACGAAAGTAAATTTTGTTTTTTAGCTACGTCATCAAACAACCAGCCGACGGGGAGTTCGGCGCTCCGATGCTAAATTCAACTGTCTACTCTGGCTGCGTAGGGGAGCTGCAGAGAGGGGTGAGTACGAGTATAGCTGGCTGGTTAGTCCAGTGCGTACGGCTGTTAGGCACTGGCTGTTGCGTCGATGATGCAAAATCGAGTGTAGGCAGCGTAAAGTCGGAAAATCATCCATGTAGAGAATGTAGGTAGAGAAAAACCACCAAAGGAGTCACTTTCCCAAGCTGGAAATTTCACATTGTCGAAATACTTTGGGTTGTGAGCTGGCGAAAGTGACTAGTAAGAGTTTTTAACGGATATGAAGTTTCAGGGCTGTGAAAGATTCTCCTTTTTGACGATGTTCCCAATTAGAGTTTAGTCTGTAGGTAGCAGAAACCGCTAAAGTACCGGATTTTCACCGTAGAACAAAATGTAGGACCTTAGAAAATTTCTGCAATATCGGTTTCAGTCCACATAAGTGCCGGCTGTTGGTAACTACAACCTACTGATGAAATCAGTTTAACTGACCAATTTTTATCCAATTTTTTTAACGACAGGCAGTCACTCTCGCCGCTGGCCCGTTCACCAGGACAACAGTTCGAGAACGAGTAATAGACTTCTCCATGTCCTTGTTCGAAGAGTCGACTTGCATTTTGTTACCCCGACCAGTCTCTGCTCCGGACCTTGTTAGCGTTTTTGAGTCGTTTCATCCGTACGTTTGGCTAACGCTGGTTGCGTTTGTCGTCATGAGTTCAGTCGTCGCTTGGTGCCTGTCGTATTTTTCGCCATTCTCTGCTTACAACCTCGGCCTGCAGTATTCCATCGCTGACGAGGTTCGCGTGCAGGAGTACCTGTGGAGCATCGTGGGCAGCTTTCTGCAGCAGGGTCAGGATTTCTTTCCGTTCGCAATGTCAGCCCGCACTGTCATGGCATTTTGGTGGATGTTTACCGTGATAGTCTACAGCGCCTACACGGGTGAGTCCGTGTTAAAGGCAATTTATTATGTAGCTTCTTTAGGTGCTTCATTGAATTTAGATTTTCGTGAATTTCTACTATATTCAATAATATACATGGAATTCAAAACCCAACCTACTTTTTCGCTGCCTTTTCCTGAGACAGCCAACCTGACTGCCTTCCTGACGGTCCACACCGAAAATCTGCCCATACGGTCGCTGGAAGATCTGCTAGCTCAGTCGTCAATCTTACCTAATGTGGTCCTAGACTCGAATCTGTACACCATGTTTAGTCAGGCGCCAGATGGAATGTACAAACAGTTGGCCGAGACAATGGTTACAGTGCCGCTGGGACACTGTCTCGACGGGGTGAGTGCTTGGGCGTGTGTGCTAATCGGGTATTGTGAGCCAGGCCATGTGTACACAGATCGCACGCTCGAATCTTCACAAACTCGAAACTTCCCGAAGTCGAAAAGTCTTGCCTATCACTTTAGCGAGCTCACACTTCATACAATTTCAATGCGATGCGGAATTTTTTGCCTAGGAAGTTTTGGAACTTTGCAGGTATCCGAGGGTCACCGAGCCTGCATCAACGACTACAGCTTCCTGCTGCCGATTGCCAACGAAAAGTGCAAGGAGTACTATATTGCCAAGGAGCATTTTAACACAGCCACCGTGGCATTCATGTATCCAAAGGATGCCTTGTACGCAGACGTCATGGATTTCTAGTACGCTAAAAGAGTTCGAACGATAAATGTGATAATAAACACTCAATAAACCATAAATCTACAATCTTGAAAGTACAATTCTACACTTCTTAAAGTACAAATCTAAACTCCTTGAACGAAAAATCTAATGTATCAAAACTTAATACCATCGTTCCTAAACTCCGATAAACTAATAATTTGTACAAGTCTAAAATCCATCAAGTACAAACTTATAGTTGCTAAAGTACAATTCTAAAAGTACAATCCTACAAGTCTAAAAAGTACAAACATGTAGTTTTTCAAGTACAAACCTGCAATTCCTCAAGTGCAAACCTACACAATTCTAAAAGTACAATCCTAAAAGTACAAGTCTGAAAAGTACCGAAAATTTTAAAAGTACAAAGCTAGTGTTCTTAAAGTACAAACCACAATACGTAAAATACAAATATACTTTTCTTAAAATACAAGTCTACTGACAAAGTTATAAATTAACACAATGACGCATTGTAACAACTGATAATTCTTTAATTAAGCTTGCAGAAGCTGCACGAGACGGGAGCGATGCAGCGACTATTTTGGACCTACATGCGATCGGAAAATGTTACTTCAGCTTGCGCCAGTAGCAGCAAAGGCAGCGCAGCTTCGACCGCGAGTTCCATTGGACTCAATCACGTTGTTGGAGGACTCGTGCTGACTGGCTGCTTCTATGGTCTTGGGCTGATCATTCTGCTAGTCGAAGTGGCTTGGATTCGACTGGGGCTCAGCCAGCCGAAGGACTGCGTCTTTTGATAATCAGTGCAGGTTTGGGTCTCTGACACGGAGTAGTGCACGAGCGTACTTCGCGATCTTCACGATCACGAGTGGGACTTTCTCAAAATCAAACAAAATCCCAAAATTAACGCAAGCAAAATCAATATGCTTTGTTAAGATAGACTTGCTAAATATACGAGTTCTACTTCACATCCGTTTTATTTAAGATAAAACTTTTACTTTAGCATTTACTTTAAAACGGTTTCTAGTCCATGTTTTTTAGACTACCGACAGTAGAGTGTTTTTTAGACTACCGACAGTAGAGTGTCAATGAGCTTAAGAAATTCCAAGGACTTACCCGATCAAAGAATCAAATTAAGATGAAGGGTCAATATGTGACATCCTGAAGACCCCAAGATGTCCTAACGCCCTGAATACCCTAGACATGCGACGTCCTGAAGACCCTAGACATGTGACATCCTGAAGACCCCAGACATGAGGCGTCCTGAAGACCCCAGACATGTGACATCCTGAAGACCCTATAACATGTGACATCCTGAAGTCCCCAGACAAGTGACGTCCTGAAGACCTCAGACATGTGACGTCTTGAAGACCCCAGACATATGACGTCCTGAAGACCCCAGACATGTGACGTCCTGAAGACCCCAGACATGTGACGTCCTGAAGACCCCAGACATGTGACGTCCTGAAGACTCCAGACATGTGACGTCCTGAAGACCCCAGACATGTGACGTCCTGAAGACCCCAGACATGTGACGTCCTGATGACCCTATAACATGTGACATCCTGAAGTCCCCAGACATGTGACGTCATGAAGACCCCAGACAAGTGACATCCGGGAGATTTTTTATGTAAAGTTCGAAGCCACAAGATCAATAAAGACTGGCACTGAAGACCACAAGATTTTGTGCATTTCTGGGACGGTCGCAGAATTTCTTGAAGGGAATGTCAACTTAAGCACCAGAATGGAGCCCGAAGTTCAGCTCCGGACCAAACCGACTGCAATCGATAACTTGTCGGCCCAGACGACTAGAATCGCCGAGACATCCCATCCGGGTCCCTTCCTTGGGGTCCCAGGGAATAAAGGGGATAAAATGGGGATCTCATGTCAACTTAAGGCTCTGGAATGGAGCCCGAAGTTCAGCTCCGGCCCAAACCGACTGAAATCGATAACTTGTCGGCCCAGACGACTAGAATCGCCGAGACATCCCATCCGGGTCCCTTCCTTGGGGTCCCAGGGGATAAAGGGGATAAAATGGGGATCTCATGTCAACTTAAGCACCAGAATGGAGCCCGAAGTTCAGCTCCGGACCAAACCGACTGCAATCGATAACTTGTCGGCCCAGACGACTAGAATCGCCGAGACATCCCATCCGGGTCCCTTCCTTGGGGTCCCAGGGGATAAAGGGGATAAAATGGGGATCTCATGTCAACTTAAGGCTCTGGAATGGAGCCCGAAGTTCAGCTCCGGCCCAAACCGACTGAAATCGATAACTTGTCGGCCCAGACGACTAGAATCGCCGAGACATCCCATCCGGGTCCCTTCCTTGGGGTCCCAGGGGATAAAGGGGATAAAATGGGGATCTCATGTCAACTTAAGCACCAGAATGGAGCCCGAAGTTCAGCTCCGGACCAAACCGACTGCAATCGATAACTTGTCGGCCCAGACGACTAGAATCGCCGAGACATCCCATCCGGGTCCCTTCCTTGGGGTCCCAGGGGATAAAGGGGATAAAATGGGGATCTCATGTCAACTTAAGGCTCTGGAATGGAGCCCGAAGTTCAGCTCCGGCCCAAACCGACTGAAATCGATAACTTGTCGGCCCAGACGACTAGAATCGCCGAGACATCCCATCCGGGTCCCTTCCTTGGGGTCCCAGGGGATAAAGGGGATAAAATGGGGATCTCATGTCAACTTAAGCACCAGAATGGAGCCCGAAGTTCAGCTCCGGACCAAACCGACTGCAATCGATAACTTGTCGGCCCAGACGACTAGAATCGCCGAGACATCCCATCCGGGTCCCTTCCTTGGGGTCCCAGGGGATAAAGGGGATAAAATGGGGATCTCATGTCAACTTAAGGCTCTGGAATGGAGCCCGAAGTTCAGCTCCGGCCCAAACCGACTGAAATCGATAACTTGTCGGCCCAGACGACTAGAATCGCCGAGACATCCCATCCGGGTCCCTTCCTTGGGGTCCCAGGGGATAAAGGGGATAAAATGGGGATCTCATGTCAACTTAAGCACCAGAATGGAGCCCGAAGTTCAGCTCCGGACCAAACCGACTGCAATCGATAACTTGTCGGCCCAGACGACTAGAATCGCCGAGACATCCCATCCGGGTCCCTTCCTTGGGGTCCCAGGGGATAAAGGGGATAAAATGGGGATCTCATGTCAACTTAAGGCTCTGGAATGGAGCCCGAAGTTCAGCTCCGGACCAAACCGACTGAAATCGATAACTTGTCGGCCCAGACGACTAGAATCGCCGAGACATCCCATCCGGGTCCCTTCCTTGGGGTCCCAGGGGATAAAGGGGATAAAATGGGGATCTCATGTCAACTTAAGCACCAGAATGGAGCCCGAAGTTCAGCTCCGGACCAAACCGACTGCAATCGATAACTTGTCGGCCCAGACGACTAGAATCGCCGAGACATCCCATCCGGGTCCCTTCCTTGGGGTCCCAGGGGATAAAGGGGATAAAATGGGGATCTCATGTCAACTTAAGGCTCTGGAATGGAGCCCGAAGTTCAGCTCCGGCCCAAACCGACTGAAATCGATAACTTGTCGGCCCAGACGACTAGAATCGCCGAGACATCCCATCCGGGTCCCTTCCTTGGGGTCCCAGGGGATAAAGGGGATAAAATGGGGATCTCATGTCAACTTAAGCACCAGAATGGAGCCCGAAGTTCAGCTCCGGACCAAACCGACTGAAATCGATAACTTGTCGGCCCAGACGACTAGAATCGCCGAGACATCCCATCCGGGTCCCTTCCTTGGGGTCCCAGGGGATAAAGGGGATAAAATGGGGATCTCATGTCAACTTAAGCACCAGAATGGAGCCCGAAGTTCAGCTCCGGACCAAACCGACTGCAATCGATAACTTGTCGGCCCAGACGACTAGAATCGCCGAGACATCCCATCCGGGTCCCTTCCTTGGGGTCCCAGGGGATAAAGGGGATAAAATGGGGATCTCATGTCAACTTAAGGCTCTGGAATGGAGCCCGAAGTTCAGCTCCGGCCCAAACCGACTGAAATCGATAACTTGTCGGCCCAGACGACTAGAATCGCCGAGACATCCCATCCGGGTCCCTTCCTTGGGGTCCCAGGGGATAAAGGGGATAAAATGGGGATCTCATGTCAACTTAAGCACCAGAATGGAGCCCGAAGTTCAGCTCCGGACCAAACCGACTGCAATCGATAACTTGTCGGCCCAGACGACTAGAATCGCCGAGACATCCCATCCGGGTCCCTTCCTTGGGGTCCCAGGGGATAAAGGGGATAAAATGGGGATCTCATGTCAACTTAAGGCTCTGGAATGGAGCCCGAAGTTCAGCTCCGGCCCAAACCGACTGAAATCGATAACTTGTCGGCCCAGACGACTAGAATCGCCGAGACATCCCATCCGGGTCCCTTCCTTGGGGTCCCAGGGGATAAAGGGGATAAAATGGGGATCTCATGTCAACTTAAGCACCAGAATGGAGCCCGAAGTTCAGCTCCGGACCAAACCGACTGCAATCGATAACTTGTCGGCCCAGACGACTAGAATCGCCGAGACATCCCATCCGGGTCCCTTCCTTGGGGTCCCAGGGGATAAAGGGGATAAAATGGGGATCTCATGTCAACTTAAGGCTCTGGAATGGAGCCCGAAGTTCAGCTCCGGCCCAAACCGACTGAAATCGATAACTTGTCGGCCCAGACGACTAGAATCGCCGAGACATCCCATCCGGGTCCCTTCCTTGGGGTCCCAGGGGATAAAGGGGATAAAATGGGGATCTCATGTCAACTTAAGCACCAGAATGGAGCCCGAAGTTCAGCTCCGGACCAAACCGACTGCAATCGATAACTTGTCGGCCCAGACGACTAGAATCGCCGAGACATCCCATCCGGGTCCCTTCCTTGGGGTCCCAGGGGATAAAGGGGATAAAATGGGGATCTCATGTCAACTTAAGGCTCTGGAATGGAGCCCGAAGTTCAGCTCCGGCCCAAACCGACTGAAATCGATAACTTGTCGGCCCAGACGACTAGAATCGCCGAGACATCCCATCCGGGTCCCTTCCTTGGGGTCCCAGGGGATAAAGGGGATAAAATGGGGATCTCATGTCAACTTAAGCACCAGAATGGAGCCCGAAGTTCAGCTCCGGACCAAACCGACTGAAATCGATAACTTGTCGGCCCAGACGACTAGAATCGCCGAGACATCCCATCCGGGTCCCTTCCTTGGGGTCCCAGGGGATAAAGGGGATAAAATGGGGATCTCATGTCAACTTAAGCACCAGAATGGAGCCCGAAGTTCAGCTCCGGACCAAACCGACTGCAATCGATAACTTGTCGGCCCAGACGACTAGAATCGCCGAGACATCCCATCCGGGTCCCTTCCTTGGGGTCCCAGGGGATAAAGGGGATAAAATGGGGATCTCATGTCAACTTAAGGCTCTGGAATGGAGCCCGAAGTTCAGCTCCGGACCAAACCGACTGAAATCGATAACTTGTCGGCCCAGACGACTAGAATCGCCGAGACATCCCATCCGGCTCCCTTCCTTGGGGTCCCAGGGGATAAAGGGGATAAAATGGGGATCTCATGTCAACTTAAGGCTCTGGAATGGAGCCCAAAGTTCAGCTCCGGCCCAAACCGACTGCAATCGATAACTTGTCGGCCCAGACGACAAGAATCGCAGAGACATCCGCTGTGCCACTATGTTCCGCTATGTGCTGCTTTGCTGCCATTAAGCAGGACTAATGTGTTAACGAGAGGCACAAACCGTATCAGTGGCTGCCGTCAGCCGGCTTCAGTAAGCCCAGCCGATTAGACGTTGTTATCGAGACCTCGATGGCAAAGTACAACCGGGCGCATCCAGGTTTTGAATCATTTAAACAGCTCCACCGTCATGGACAGGGCTATCGTTGTTCGAATTCGGTCAGAATTTCATGCGCCGAGTGCTCTTGTCCAACGAACTGGACGAAATTGAGCAGCTGCACTTCAACTGTGATCTGAAGCGTGCCCCCCTGCTAACACAAGGGCATGGATTGCTGTCAACCCGCTGGATCCAAAAAGCTCGGGGTTCCCCCGAATTCACACAATGAATTCGACAGAGGTTTCGGTGGGTCCGTATCAACTAAATCAAGCCGATTATTACATTCAAAACATTCGTGTCAAGGAGGTTCTCGGTAGCTACGAAGGTGACTCCTGGAGAGACTTTGAGTTACACATCCGAGCCGCCGGGAGTGTTGGAAGATTCGGCAAGAGACGCCGTTAGAAAACTGGAGCAACCTATTCGGTCGGTGGCATCCGTTTTGATTTTACTAGCTGTCGTTTTCTCGCGCCATAATTCGAAATCCTACGCGTGATTCTTAGAGTGTGTGACAGCAGCGGACAATCGCTTTGGTTTTAGAGATCCTGGATTGCAACTTCTTCGTGGCTACTACTCATCAGCAAAAGCTGGAAGCTGGAAGTTCCACGCAGCCTTGTTGCCAGACTTTATGCCAGAGAAAATGCTTTACCACAGCAGCGGAAGCCTACTGAGCAACAGTCTAGCGGCCAGCAAGAGGAGTTTCAGTCACCCCAAGGAAGGGAGCCGGATGGGATGTCTCGGCGATTCTAGTCGTCTGGGCCGACAAGTTATCGATTTCAGTCGGTTTGGGCCGGAGCTGAACTTCGGGCTCCATTCCAGAGCCTTAAGTTGACATGAGATCCCCATTTTATCCCCTTTATCCCCTGGGACCCCAAGGAAGGGACCCGGATGGGATGTCTCGGCGATTCTAGTCGTCTGGGCCGACAAGTTATCGATTGCAGTCGGTTTGGTCCGGAGCTGAACTTCGGGCTCCATTCTGATGCTTAAGTTGACATGAGATCCCCATTTTATCCCCTTTATCCCCTGGGACCCCAAGGAAGGGACCCGGATGGGATGTCTCGGCGATTCTAGTCGTCTGGGCCGACAAGTTATCGATTGCAGTCGGTTTGGTCCGGAGCTGAACTTCGGGCTCCATTCTGGTGCTTAAGTTGACATCCCCTTTCTTGGGCTAAAAGACATCGATATATTGCTGTTTTTCGAAAATTATCCGAAGCTTGTCATCAGTCCTAGCTTAATGTCGAATTTCCATTAAGTCAGTTCACTTAATCGGTAAAAGTAAATGCATTCATCAAACCAAAAATGAAATCAATATTACACGTGGAACTAAAAGCTTTTATCATGTCCCTCAATGCTTTTTCAGGAAAAAGTAATTCAATAAAAATCTGTAAGACAAAAGAGAGCTTTGCCAATTCCAATAAATCAGAATTAAGCTGTTAACTTTTAACTTCAATAAATCAATAACAGGTGAAAATGCGTTCTCTCATTTTTTATATAAAAGACATAGATTCGCGGAAGAAATTATTTGAAGATTTCTTATCACCAAAAAGAATGCCAGGTTTCACAGGACTTTCCTTGATTCTATTACTGAGTCTGAGTTTTAATCCCAGCTGCAGCCTGCTGCTGAAGATTGCTGTGGTGACTGAGGCCGACCTGCTGAGCGATTCTTTAATCAACCTGACACTTCGACTGCGGATCAGCAATAACTGGAGAGTGCTGGCGGGTCATACAATGACTGCGGTCATTGTGCGAACTAGTGATGGTCTGGAGGCTGCGAGAGCGTGTGAGTGATGGGCAGTGCAGTTTGTGACCATTTGTGTCCATAGACAGTACAGTTTGTGACCATTTTGTGTCCATATACAGTACAGTTTGTGACCATTATGTGTCCATAGACAGTACAGTTTGTGACCATTTGTGTCCATAGACAGTACAGTTTGTGACCATTTTGTGTCCATAGACAGTACAGTTTGTGACCATTTGTGTCCATAGACAGTACATTTTGTGACCATTTGTGTCCATAGACAGTACAGTTTGTGACCATTTTGTGTCCATAGACAGTACAGTTTGTGACCATTTTGTGTCCATAGACAGTACAGTTTGTGACCATTTTGTGTCCATAGACAGTACAGTTTGTGACCATTTGTGTCCATAGACAGTACAGTTTGTGACCATTTTGTGTCCATAGACAGTAAAGTTTGTGACCATTGTGTCCATAGACAGTACAGTTTGTGACCATTTTGTGTCCATAGACAGTACAGTTTGTGACCATTTGTGTCCATAGACAGTACAGTTTGTGACCATTTTGTGTCCATAGACAATACAGTTTGTGACCATTTTGTGTCCATAGACAGTACAGTTTGTGACCATTGTGTCCATAGACAGTACAGTTTGTGACCATTTTGTGTCCATAGACAGTACAGTTTTTAACCATTTTGTGTCCATAGACAGTACAGTTTGTGACCATTTGTGTCCATAGACAGTACAGTTTGTGACCATTTGTGTCCATAGACAGTACAGTTTGTGACCATTTTGTGTCCATAGAAAAGTACAGTTTGTGACCATTTTGTGTCCATAGACAGTACAGTTTGTGACCATTTGTGTCCATAGACAGTACAGCTTGTGACCATTTTGTGTCCATAGGCAGTACAGTTTGTGTCTACACACAGTACAGTTTGTGTCTATAGACAGTCCAGTATGCGTCCAGTTTGTGTCTACTAACAGCGCAGTTTTTGCCTATACACAGTGCAGTTTGTGTCGACAGACAGTGCAGTTTGTGTCTATAAACGGTACAACTTGTGTCCATCGACAGTACAGCTTGTGTCTACAGACAGCACAGTTTGTCTAATGACAGTACAGTTTGTGTTCACAGACAGTACAGTTTGTGTCCATTTTGTGTCCATAGACAATACAGTCCGTGTCTATAGACAGTACAGCTTATGTCCACAGGCGGTACAGCTTGTGTCCATAGACAGTACATGTCCATAGTATGTACAAAGACACATTTTCAACCTCACAGTGTGCAGCGAGCGGAATCTCTCAGCAATTATTGCCACCGGCCGTTGTCGCCTGCTCAGGCAGGTGACTCCCCTGGCCGAGTCTTTGCGGGTGCCTCTGCTGGCCCTGCCCTCCGAGCTGGGGTGCGACTGGACTGGTGAGCCACCTACTAGAGAGCCTCTTTGAGACTTTTTGGGGGGAGTCTTTTTAAAATTTAAGATTCTTGGGATGTGAGGTAGGAATAATAGATTTCGAGGTGAGATTCTAAGATTTAAAGGTGATATTCTTAGATTTCGAGGTGGGATTCTTAGGTTTTAAGGTGAGATTCTTAAATTGCAAGGTGAGATTCTTAGATTTCGAGGTGATATTCTCGGATTTCGTGGTGAGATTCTTAGATTTCGAGTTGAGATTCTCAGATTTCGAGGTGAGATTCTCAAATTTCAAGGTGAGATTCTTAAATTTCAGGGGGAGATTCTCTGATTTCGAAGTGAAAGACTGTTTGATATATTAGAAATCTAATACTTTACTCTAAGCTTAGCTCCACTGATTACAGTGATATCCAGAAATCTAGAAGGGCCATTAGTCAAATTTTTAAAAGCTGATTCCTTTGATTTTTTGCGAAACGCTGTCGATGCTTACAAGAGATTTCGACTGACTCCAAAAGACATTATTAGCTATCAACAGACTTTCTCACACTTCAGACGGCAGTTCTGTCCTGTTCGGCATGCATTCAAGTCGGGACTTCATCTCGGCAGCCGTGGCGGCCATCCAGTCAGCTGGCACTGGCAGCTCATCGCGGAACAGCCAGGCCGCGATTCTCTTCGATAGGGAGCAGAGTTGAGATTCAGTATATGAAGCCAATTATTTAGCAGTAAAAATATGACGCTGAATTTATGCTTTATTCTATGAAACATTAGGTCAGCCAGTGCTGGAGCGGCTGCAGTCCCGCCTGTCTCGAGTTGGAGTCGGCAGCTTCGCCCTGCAGCTCGACTCAACAGCTACGGCCTCCTCCAACCTGACGTCGCGTCTGCGCAGCCTCGTCCGCAAGCGAGTCCGCCGTCTGTTGCTATTGGCAACGCCGGCCAACGCGATCGAAACGCTGCGACGTGCGGCCGACGCGGCGGTGCTCGGGCAGAATTATTTCTGGCTGCTGCTGGACGGCGGCGGCCTCTCCACGGGCCCGCTGGCGGCTTTGCTGGCCGCCTCGGCTGGCGCCAATGTGGCGCTGCTCAGAGGAGCCACGGCCGAGTGCTCAACCGCCTGCACGGACCTGCTTGAAGTTGGAGACGGCCGGAGCTTGCGGGTGAGCTGGGAGTAAGGACTCGAGATGGCAATGGACGTTATGGATACAGCAGTGTCTGAGGATTGCATCAAGGATGTGAGATGCAGTAATGTCTGAGGATTGCATCAAGGATGTGAGATGCAGTAATGTCTGAAGATTGCATCAAGGATGTGAGATGCAGTAATGTCTGAGGATTGCATCAAGGATGTGAGATGCAGTAATGTCTGAGGATTGCATCAAGGATGTGAGATGCAGTAATGTCTGAGGATTGCATCAAGGATGTGAGATGCAGCAGTGTCTGAGGATTGCATCAAGGATGTGAGATCCTCAGCAGCAGCACCTACTGCACCACGCTGTGGGCAGTACATGTACGACTCGGTGCGGATGATGTTGCCTGCCAGCTGGTGTCGCCAACGGCCCAACAGGTCACATGATTTGGTATATTAAGTAACATGAATGCAGCTCGCAACACTGAAGTTGAAAGTGTCAAGAACCCGAATGCCAACAGTTTCCGTAGTTTTCAACGGCACATGATGTGAACAGTAGTGTCGAACACGCGTGCGTCAAGAATTAAAGGATTTCCTAAAGATAAAAAGCGTCAGGACAAATTTTGTTTTAAGATGCAAAAGTGTTTGAGGCTTAAATATGTGAAGGATGTAGCATTCTCTTAAGTCTTAGAGATCAATTGTTGACTTTGCGCAAATTCAGTAACAATGCGAGCTTGACTTGATCCGCAGACCCTGGACGTTCGATTCGTTGAGGCTGTGGAAGCTGTGGCTGCCGCGCTGAATCAGTCGCTGCTGTTGCCCGGATTCCAGCCCAGCAATGCCTCCTGTCTGCCTCTACAACCCTGGAGCAACGGTAGCTCCGTGATGACTCAACTGATCGCTGTGAGCTAACTGAGCTAACTAGATTGAAGCTTCGCTAGATTAACAGAACTGAATAGTCAATTCAAATACCTACTCATACCTGTTCACCATTTCACAGCTGAGAGGTCGGACGTCCTTCAACGCCAGCACCAGACACCTCGGCTCGCAGGGTCTGGAGCTGGTCGCTTCTTACAACAAGTTGAAGTCCTCACCGCTGGAGTTCCTTCGATCAGCCGCGTTCGACGTTTCCAGCGGTGAGCTGAGCAAACTGTTTAGCTACCGGTCTGAGCAGCTGGTCTTCCCCAACACCTTTCTGGGCTTCAAGAACGAGACCATCACCATTTGCGCACCCGAGGCACCTGCGGTAAGTCGGGTGTTGCTGAGAGAAATAAATTTTAACGTTGTGTCAATATTCACGCCGCCAAACCGCAAAAATCCTCTTTGTAGGACAGCAGCGCCAAATTTTCTGGCTTCACAGCGTCCGTGCTGAACATGCTGGCTGAGAAAATGGACTTCCGGTAAGTGTTGGCGGGGGCTGACTGCTCATGGAGTGCGCAAGGTGTCAGTCAGAGACTGACTGGCTGCTCATGGAGTGCGCGCGGTGTCGGTCAGAGACTGGCTGCTCATGGAGTGTGTGCGGTGTCGGTCAGAGACTGGCTGCTCATGGAGTGTGTGCGGTGTCGGTCAGAGACTGGCTGCTCATGGAGTGTGTACGGTGTCGCTCAGGTATCTGTTGACCAAAAACTAAGAATTGAGGCTACCTCATCAATACAAAATCCATGCAAAATATCCATCTCCTCAAGTTTCATTGCGAAACGTTCTGACGACAATAAATGGGGCGCTCCACTGCCGAACTCAAGCATCTTTTCCGGCTGTGTTGGAGAACTGCAGAAAGGCGTGAGTAGTCTGCAGTGGGTCTGGGGTGTTCTGTTTCCTGACCTGGAGTTTAGGTAGCCGTGTCACTGTTGCAGCTTGTGACCCTGGCCGCCGGGCACTTCACGATGACGGCTGCTCGGCAAACGGTGATTGAATTCTCGGTGCCACTGATGGAGGAGTCGACCGGTATGATGCTGCCTCGGCCGCGGCCGCCGCCCCGACTGTGGAATGCCTTTCAATCATTTGGCATCCTAATCTGGCTACTGTTAGTAGCGTCCATTGCGTTTTGCGCAATCTCCGTCTGGTTTTTTGCTTATTTCTCCCCATTCTCGGCGTACAATCTCGGTCTTGAGTTTTCCATCGCCGACGAGGTCTGGCTGCAGGAGTATCTGTGGAGTGCGATTGGCAGTTTTATGCAGCAAGGCCAGGACTTTTATCCATTCGCTGTGTCTGCCCGGACTGCCATGGCTTTCTGGTGGATGTTTACCGTGATTATCTACTGCGCTTTCACGGGTAAGACTTGAGATTGTGAGGGGTGAGAAAGCGGATGAATTCATGAGCTGAGGGGTTATTGGAATGGGTATTGGGTGTATTCTATGGTTTGGGGTGTACACGCGTTTGAGCTATCTATGGTTTGGGGTGTACACGGAATGAATTATCTATGGTTTGGGGTGTACACGTAGGAATTATCTATGGTTTGGGGTGTACACGTAGGAATTATCTATGGTTTGGGGTGTACACGGAGGAATTATCTATGGTTTGGGGTGTACACGTAGGAATTATCTATGGTTTGGGGTGTACACGGAGGAATTATCTATGGTTTGGGGTGTACACGTAGGAATTATCTATGGTTTGGGGTGTACACGTAGGAATTATCTATGGTTTGGGGTGTACACGGAGGAATTATCTATGGTTTGGGGTGTACACGTAGGAATTATCTATGGTTTGGGGTGTACACGGGTTTGAGCTATCTATGCTTTGGGGTGTACACGGGAATGAGTTATCTATGCTTTGGGGTGTACACGGGAATGATTACATCTGAGGATGAGCTATCAGTGATTTGAAAGTATTATAATATCTGCAAATTCATCTGCAGCTGATTTAACGTCACACCTGACTGTAAACACCGTGGCCAAGTCAATCGAGACCCTGGATGAGCTGGTGGCTCAGTCCGCCATCAAGCCGATGGTCATTGTCGATACGAATTCTCACTCGCTATTTAAGGAAGCAAAATCTGGCGTTTACAAGCAGGTCGGCGATACCGTGATACCGGTAGAGTCTGGTCGGAAATGCATGGATGAGGTGAGATCGCTGTTTTGTTTTATAGAAACTAAACATGATGAAAGTCAACAAAGTTGAGATTCTCGGTCTCAGTGTTGAGATTCTCATGGTCTCGTGTTGCGATCACACCAGTAAGATGTTGAGATTCTCATGATCTCACCAGTGAGACGTTGAGATTCTCATGATCTCAGTTCTGAGATTCTCATGATCTCACGCTTGAAGTTCTCATGATCTCAGTTCTGAAATTCTCATGATCTCAGTTCTGAGATTCTCACGATCTCACCCTTGAGATTCTCATTATCACACCATTGAGATTCTCATGAGCTCACCAGTGAGCTGTTAAGATTCTCATTATCTCAATGTTTAGACTCTCGTGATCTCAATGTTGAGCTCTCATGATCTCAATGTTGAGATTCTCATGATTTCAGTTCTGATATTCTCATGATCTCAGTTCTGAGATTCTCATGAGCTTACCAGTGAGACGTTGAGATTCTCATTATCTCAATGTTTGGACTCTCGTGATCTCAATGTTGAGACTCTCATGATCTCAGTGATGAAATTCTCCAAAAACTCAGACTCTTATATGGGATTCTCCAGATGTTCGGATTTCTAGCATTTTCAGCTATCCGATGCAGTAATCGCTGTTAAATCCAATAAAAAATCAATGAAATTTTTCTCACAGATGGAATCAAAGGAGCGAGCCTGCATCGGAGACTACACCTTCTTGATGGTCTTTGCTAGTCGCAGCTGCTCAGAGTTCTACCTGGCCAAGGAGCAGTTCAACAGGGCCAGCCTAGCCTACATGTACCCTGAGGATGCTGTGTACTCAGAACTGATGGACTTCCAGTGAGAGCGATAATAGGGGAGCTCGTGCAGGAGAATTGATGAGACGAGTGGGAAATTGGGAAAGTCGATTAGTCGATTAAGGGAAATTAGGGAAGTCGATTAGGGGGAATCAGGGAAGTCGATTAGGGGGAATCAGGGAAGTCGATTAGGGGGAATTAGGGAGTCGATTAGGGGGAATCAGGGAAGTCGATTAGGGGGAATCAGGGAAGTCGATTAGGGGGAATCAGGGAAGTCGATTAGGGTGGAATTAGGGAAGTCGATTAGGGGAAATTAGGGAAGTCGATTAGGGGGAATCAGGGAAGTCGATTAGGGGGAATCAGGGAAGTCGATTAGGGGGGATTAGGGAAGTCGATTAGGGGGGATTAGGGAAGTCGATTAGGGTGGAATTAGGGAAGCCGATTAGGGAAATTAGGGAAGTCGATTAGGGGAAATCAGGGAAGTCGATTAGGGGGGATTAGGGAAGTCGATTAGGGGGGATTAGGGAAGTCGATTAGGGTGGAATTAGGGAAGCCGATTAGGGAAATTAGGGAAGTCGATTAGGGGAAATCAGGGAAGTCGATTTCGGTAATTAGGGCTCACCAATTACTTTTACTTCTTCTGGAAGAGCGAAAGCGAGCCCCCAAAAAACCTGCAGTCTGCAGAAGTTGCGCGAGTCGGGGCTGCTGCAGAAACTGCTGGACGAGTATGTGGACTTCGCCAAGTCCAGGGGCGACGGCTGCGATGTGAGCAGCGGCGGGGGCAGCGGCGCTGCAGCGACCGAAGCAGCATCTATCGGACTGGACAGGGTGGGCGGCTGCCTGCTGCTGGTGGGCGGTCTGTACAGCATCGGAGTCTGCATCCTACTGATGGAGCTGGCCTGGACTCGGCTGGGGCACCGACAGCCCGCCGACTGCGTGCTGTACTGACAGGCTGATAGACAGAAAGACACTGAGACAGGCACTGAGACAGACACTGAGACAGGCACTGAGACAGACACTGAGACAGGCACTGAGACAGGCACTGAGACAGGCACTGAGACAGGCACTGAGACAGACACTGAGACAGACACTGAGACAGACACTTAGAAAGACACTGAGACAGACACTGAGACAGACACTGAGACAGACACTTAGACAGACACTTAGAAAGACACTAAGACATAAAAGGTACTAAGACAGACACTGAGACATTAGAACAGACATTGAGGCGGACACTAAGACAGGCACTAAGACAGACACTAATACAGACACTAAGACAGGCACTAAGACAGACATTAAGACAGACACTAGCACCCTTAGACACTGAGAGAGGCACCAAGGCAGACATTAAGACACTTAGAAAGACACTAGACAGACACTTAGACAAACAATTAGACAGATATACACTTTGACCAGCAGCACCTATTTCTTCGGATAAACTATCGTTTATATTTTTATACCCATGACTATATTTCTACTCACAGTAGTATTCCTAGCTGGTTAGAGCAGACAGAATATTAAAATTAAATATATAAACATATATAAACCCCATGTTCGCACAAAGCTCACTTGATGACTCTGATGGGCAATCCAAAACTCACTGGACCGAGAGCGGACCAGTGTGGGATCAATATCATCGAGTGTCCCAGCGCCCGTGCAAACTTTTTTTGTTTAAAAAATACAATACCAGAAAGGCTTGTACACTTGACTTGACAGTTGACAACCTTTTCTTTAGAGTCTCGCCCACAAAGCTGTCATTGTAGTTAGAATTTGTTCCTCTGGTCTGAACCAGTCTCTCAGTTTATTGTTTCGCTGACTAAAAAAGAGGAGAGCGTTAAGAAGCAGAAGCGCTTACGTTTTTTGACACTTCAATGTTAAACCGAGCACAGCTTCTTCTAGAGACTACTCGTACGAGCGGTAAGAGTTCAGCTCTTTCAGCTCAGCGAGTGACGAGAAGAAAGATCTGACTGCTGGCTGCAGGATCGTACCGAAGTCGCACTCAGAGGAACAGACAGAAGACGGATATGAGAGAGCTAGGGGAGAGAGGCGACGAGAGAATGAGGCAGAGAGATAAGAGGAAGAGATAGGAAGGCTAGAAAAAGAGTGGGAGAGAGGGGAGAGTAGGAGAGAGGGAGAGTGGGAGACAGGAGGAGAGTGGGAGAGACGGGAGAGTGGGAGAGTGGGGGAGAGTGGAAGAGAGGGAGAGTGGGAGAGTAGGAGAGTGGGAGAGAGGGGGAGAGTGGGAGAGAGGTGGAGACTGGGAGAGAGGTGGAGACTGGGAGAGAGGTGGAGACTGGGAGAGAGGTGGAGAGTGGGAGAGAGGTGGAGAGTGGGAGAGAGGTGGAGACTGGGAGAGAGGTAGAGAGTGGGAGAGAGGGAAGAGAGGAAGAGAGAAAATTGAGAGGGAGAGATGGCGGAGTGGGAAGAGAAGAGAGAGAAGATAACAGGACGGGAGAAAAACCAGCTGTGTAGCGAGAAATGGTGAGACGGTAAGGAGAGAAAAAGGAGAATAGCGAGGTGGAACTTCTCTGGCCAGCTCAGTGCATCAATGAAATATAAATTCGGAATAACGGGCTTCAACATCTGCTCTGCGAGCGACCCGAGCGACTATTAAAAGCCACCCCGAGGCGATTCGGTCTGAGCATTGTGGAAAGCAGATTTTGGGGTCAGCAGCGAAGTCACGGTTTTGGGTTGCAACAAAAAAGGAAGACAACTCCTGTGAACTATCGCTGGTGCGGCATGGCAACTACATTTTTAATTAAGCCGTCCATTTTTTTCATTATTAAGATCACTGGTTAAAAAATAAAATTGCAGGGTCGAGCTGAGGGTTGCGGGGCAGATTTGATGCTCTGGGCAATTCACAAGTGCGCTTAAGAAGCTGGGCGGCCTTCAAACTTGAGTGACTCCGAGCCCCGCCTATCATTGAGGACAATGGGTGCCTTGCCAAATCTGAGAGCTAATTTCTAATTCTAGAAAATCCTCTTGGTTCATTGTTGTCGGAGGATTGCCGATGAGAGAAAATAGGGGAGTGAGGAGCGAGGACTGGGGTGACACGCGCTTCACACCTGGGGGCCACCTGGTGAACCGGATGCAGTATGAGCTTTTATCTATCAATATCTATCTATCTATCTATCTATCTATCTATCTATCTATCTATCTATCTATCTATCTATCTATCTATCTATCTATCTATCTATCTATCTATCTATCTATCTATCTATCTATCTATCTATCTATCTATCTATCTATCTATCTATCTATCTATCTATCTATCTATCTATCTATCTATCTATCTATCTATCTATCTATCTATCTATCTATCTATCTATCTATCTATCTATCTATCTATCTATCTATCTATCTATCTATCTATCTATCTATCTATCTATCTATCTATCTATCTATCTATCTATCTATCTATCTATCTATCTATCTATCTATCTATCTATCTATCTATCTATCTATCTATCTATCTATCTATCTATCTATCTATCTATCTATCTATCTATCTATCTATCTATCTATCTATCTATCTATCTATCTATCTATCTATCTATCTATCTATCTATCTATCTATCTATCTATCTATCTATCTATCTATCTATCTATCTATCTATCTATCTATCTATCTATCTATCTATCTATCTATCTATCTATCTATCTATCTATCTATCTATCTATCCATCTATCTATCTATCTATCTATCTATCTATCTATCTATCTATCTATATATCTATCTATCTATCTATCTATCTATCTATCTATCTATCTATCTATCTATCTATCTATCTATCTATCTATCTATCTATCTATCTATCTATCTATCTATCTATCTATCTATCTATCTATCTATCTATCTATCTATCTATCTATCTATCTATCTATCTATCTATCTATCTATCTATCTATCTATCTATCTATCTATCTATCTATCTATCTATCTATCTATCTATCTATCTATCTATCTATCTATCTATCTATCTATCTATCTATCTATCTATCTATCTATCTATCTATCTATCTATCTATCTATCTATCTATCTATCTATCTATCTATCTATCTATCTATCTATCTATCTATCTATCTATCTATCTATCTATCTATCTATCTATCTATCCATCCATCTATCTATCTATCTATCTATCTATCTATCTATCTATCTATCTATCTATCTATCTATCTATCTATCTATCTATCTATCTATCTATCTATCTATCTATCTATCTATCTATCTATCTATCTATATATCTATCTATCTATCTATCTATCTATCTATCTATCTATCTATCTATCTATCTATCTGTGGTAGAGTTGCTCGCTTAATTAATAGCAAATAAATAAAGCTTAAGATCAACATTTAAGGCGAAAACCAACGCGTTTCAACCCACTAGGGCCGTCGTCAGGGTATATTTTATCACTGAACGAAACACTCAATATAAATAAGCAAACGATTGTACTATCTCAAGTGTCAAATTGAAAACGGGAGGGTAACCAATGTACGAAAAACATAAAAAAACTAGGGGTTGGAGTTAAGCGAGAATAATGAGAGAGAGAGAGAGAGAGAGAGAGAGAGAAGGCAAACAGATGTAAAAAAACAAAATGTACGCGCAACAAAAAATAGTCAAACTCAAAACACCCTAAGAAGGTGGCCCGCACCACTATGTAGCAATTGCACATTGAGACTGGGATTTTGAGCTTTGATGTGCAGCGCTTCAAGAATGCTAAGCTTGAATTCAGAGTTAGCACGGTCGATAATTTTAAACAATTCAATCTGTTCTCTGTCACAGCAGCCCTTGCATTCCAGAAGGTGGTCCTGGATAGCAGATTTTTTCAGCCAATGCTCCCTAACTCTGGTGTGCAGGTGTCTTTTGGTTTTTCCCACGTAAGAGATATTCTGATCTTCAGAAATAAGAAGAAATCAGAAATCAGAAGAAATCAGAAATAAAATTATCGACCGTGCTAACTCTGAATTCAAGCTTAGCATTCTTGAAGCGCTGCACATCAAAGCTCAAAATCCCAGTCTCAATGTGCAATTGCTACATAGTGGTGCGGGCCACCTTCTTAGGGTGTTTTGAGTTTGACTATTTTTTGTTGCGCGTACATTTTGTTTTTTTACATTTGTTTGCCTTCTCTCTCTCTCTCTCTCTCTCTCTCTCTCTCTCATTATTCTCGCTTAACTCCAACCCCTAGTTTTTTTATGTTTTTCGTACATTGGTTACCCTCCCGTTTTCAATTTGACACTTGAGATAGTACAATCGTTTGCTTATTTATATTGAGTGTTTCGTTCAGTGATAAAATATACCCTGACGACGGCCCTAGTGGGTTGAAACGCGTTGGTTTTCGCCTTAAATGTTGATCTTAAGCTTTATTTATCTATCTATCTATCTATCTATCTATCTATCTATCTATCTATCTATCTATCTATCTATCTATCTATCTATCTATCTATCTATCTATCTATCTATCTATCTATCTATCTATCTATCTATCTATCTATCTATCTATCTATCTATCTATCTATCTATCTATCTATCTATCTATCTATCTATCTATCTATCTATCTATCTATCTATCTATCTATCTATCTATCTATCTATCTATCTATCTATCTATCTATCTATCCATCCATCTATCTATCTATCTATCTATCTATCTATCTATCTATCTATCTATCTATCTATCTATCTATCTATCTATCTATCTATCTATCTATCTATCTATCTATCTATCCTTCTAGTTAATTTGCATATATTCGTCACATGCTACTGGACCCACCTCGTACAGTAGTATGTCTCTCTCTGTCCGCCGGAGCACCCCACCTTCCAGTATCGTTTTATCTCCCCCGCCTCCTCCCACTCGGCCACCTGACCAATGCTAGACCGAAAAAATTGCTGGGAAGACTTTGGAGGGAAAAAGCTGCCTTGGGGAAGTGGCGTCGACGAGGTCCCCTGCCCTGCCCCTTCCCCTGGACCGACCGACAGCCACTGATTGGTCTGGCGGTCCATTGGCGCGGGCGCAGGGGCTCGGGCGGCCCCCACCCCACCTGGCACGGCCGGCAGTACAGTGGCCGCTTGCGGACAGGACGTTTTCGTAACTAAAATAAATAGCTTCTATCTACGGAGCAGTAATTCTTCAAGTTCTCTCATTTGACATGGTCATTTAGTAGAGAAAAAGTATTTAAAAAATCAACGAGCAGATTTATATTGAGCAGAAATTACCGAATAAAGACAGAAAAGGGACCGAGTGAACAGGCCTGTCTGTTAATTCTTTGTCCGCCTGTCTGTTGCATGTTTGCGGCTGTCCGTCTGCCAGCCAATCGCCGGACCAACTGGACCGCCTCAAGGCCGCCGGCTCCTCCCCTCTCCCTGGCCAACCGGGCCGGTTCCCCTTCTCTGTGCGGCTTTTAAAAAACATTTCCCCCCTTCTCTCCTCTACTAAAAGAAGCCGGGAGGTGGCCGGGCAAGTGATTTCGAAGTAGAGCGCCTTCTCGCAACCGTGCCATGTTGCCAGTTGGAAATGGCATCCCGTAGAAAACAGGACCGGCCTACGCAACTCAATTCGGATTCGGAGTCTACAGGTTCTGAGGAACAGCAGCAGCAGCAAAATTCGGAGAGTTTCAATTCGCAAACAGGTAAGATCCTCTTTGCATTTTGCATTTAAGATACTATAAGATTGGCAATGCCCCAAAAAATTCGTTATTTTAAATGATTGCGCGGGCGGCCGCACGGAGCTGACCAGTGGGCAGTCGAGGCTGTCCAGGGTTGGCTGGCTCACTGGCTAGGGGGAAGGGGGAGTTCCCACGAACGGCGAGGGCGAGCCATGCTCCCAAACTATTAGGGGGCGCCACACGAAATTTTCTAGAAAAGCAAAAAGCAAAAAGCAACTTCCACTTTGGTCAAAGGCCTGCATTATGGTTTCGGCTTGGGTATATGGAATGCTAATAAAAAACTGCTGACTTTACACAGAATTAAGTCTGTATGAGTTCATGAATTTACTATCTGTCTGTCTGTCTATCTGACCACAGCAGAGTGACCATACAGCTAGCTCAAGTTAGACCATGCATAATCTGTCGGGGCTGTACTGTAGACCCAGCTGAAACTGTGACTATAGCATTAATTCAATAAGGACTTGGGACTTTGAGCTTTATCGAGCAGAATTCATTTTCAGGTGCACAAGTACCTATTGGGCCTATTGGCTATTATTTTATAGACTTTATACTCGTAGGATAGGAAACTTGGAAATGCAAAAAAGCTATAAAAAAATTGTTGATCTCATTTTTCTTTCAATTCGTCGATACGCTCATAGTTTACTCCTCGAATAACTTGTGTAGCAACAAAGTTACCAACTATAGTTCGAACTTTTTATTGAGATTGCAGTCCTTCACCAAAACCACAAACCGCTTACAATCATCAGACCAAAGAAAAACTGAGAGAAAGAAAGAGAGAGATGTGAGCTGTGGCAGTTTCGAGTTTCAATCGGGCCTACTCATCAGCTGAGCAGGTTTCCGTGCGGAGATGGCAAGTCACGTCACGGCCAAGCGATGCGGCCTTCCCGGAGATTGTCTTTCAAAAATATAATAAATTCTATAGACAACAGCAAGACACAAGTAAATTGAAATATAATATTCCCAGGCAGAGAGAAAGAAGAGCTGGGGGTTCATGGCGAATCTTATTTTTTTGGCAACTGTTTCCTGTGCGTTGACTCTTTGTTGGCATGGACCTATATGATCTATAGTCTTTGTTCCTTACCCCATGTTTGAAACATAACTATACACAGGGAGCTGAATAATATGGGCTTGGCACGAGGGTCCACCGCTCACCTATAAATGCGTCTTAGAAACACACAGATAGGCAGGAGGAATGGCCGGCATTTATATGGTTTTTTATCTCGAATTTGGCGACCCCGATATGGGCGAGTTGGTGCAGTTATGCATAGTCGAGGGCGCGAGCAGGTTTCGGCTTCCCACAGAGCCGCAGACAGTCCCCAGCCTGGCTTGGGGGGGGGGAGCAGGAACTCCTCAACTCGAATCTCGAGTACGGCGGCCCAAGCTCTCGATAAGGGCGGCGGCAAGGGAACACAGGGCCAGAATTTATCCGTGTTGAGAGCGGGAAATGGGGGGGGTTCTCGGTGGCTTGGCCGCTGTGCAAAAAAGCTCGACAATAAAGTGTGCTATTACGTAATCAGTGGGCCAGGACCAGCTCAACTAGGCTGCATAGCACAGAGCCATATCCCACACATCTCATTATGGAAGAAAAAACCTGTGGACAGGAGGAACAGGAAGGACCTTCTGTCGCCTTACAGTCAGTCAGTTTTGGATCCTGTCAGGCTGTCACACCTCTGTTTAGGGTGCAAACCCTCTGCCTGACCCCTCTATTATCGCGCCTATGTCTAAATAGATGCCCCAGTCCAGTTCAGTCGTTTGGAAGAATTTAATAATGAAAAATGAGTTTTTTGTGTCGACCTGGTGCCCAACGCCCTGCCGGCTTGCACCTGTGGCCACATGAACCGCGGCTCTCAGAATTCTCATAGAAAGCAGAGCACATTAGAGAAAAAACACACAGCTCATTGAGTCTGCAAAAGAAAATTGATTTGAAACTGTGCCCCACCACCACTGGCCAGATGTGGCCCCAATATTTTACGATTTGAAGCGTTCAGTCATTGAGACTTCCATATATATATTAATCGCTCGATTGAATCTAAATTTATGGAAATTGACTTCTTAATAGATATACAGAGTCAATGACATAGGGGCCGGGAGGGTATGATATGGGATCGGTTTGTTGCCATACAGTGCTTGAGAAAGCCGCGGTCGCAAGAAGTGGTCCAGGGAAATCAAATTAATGCATCACAATACGAAGGCTAAGACGATGAAAGCTGTGTTGAGTATCCGTGCACCGCACCAGAATACCCCCTGTGTAACAATGTAAAACCCCGTTTGCAAAAAATTCAGGCAAATCTTCATTAAATTTCAAAACTGCAACAAACAGATTCCATCTCTTTACTGCATGGCCTTTTTGCTGCCGCGGGTAACCCACAGTACAGAGTCCGCTACAGTCATGCTCTTATTAGACTTATAACAGGCATATACACTGTAGGTAGGCTGCCTTTGGTAACCTTTCGCATTTCTCTCCTAAAGTCCTGTAGCACTAGATATCACTGGGGCCCATTATACTGTGGCTGCGGTCTCAGAGGCCGCAACAAACTGATGTGTTGCAGTTTTTGTGCAGCTTTGGTTCAGAATGCGTCAGAGCCGTGGGGGCGCGCGGGACCTGCAGGACCATGCAGAAGCAGCTTCTGTCTCTCTCTCTCTCTCTCCGCCTCCTCTTGAAGAGTCTTGATGCAATGTCCACAATAGAGGACAGAAATTCGGTACCTCCGTCTCCTGACCCGCGCGGGAGCAACTCTCGAAACTGGAAGCCAGACCCCAGGCAGCATATCGAAAGCCGGTCGTCCGGGTTAAGCAGGGGAACGAAATCTCTAGAATTTTTTAGGTTCAGAAAAACCTGAAAAACTTTTGGAGCAAACGCAGGGCTATAAAGTGGAAAGAGATTTTTTTAGAACCTGTGGCGCCGAGAAATGATTTTTTTCAAAAAACTATATGGCGCATCAATTGTACCGTTGAGCACGATTATAAAATATGATGCGGTTTGTCGTAAAACGATGACTGCTCAATTCCCAATTGGGGAATCTAAGCCTACTCCAGATCCTTGGCCTCCCCAATGGGAGTGCTGAAGCGACAATTTCTTAAAACAACTAATTAAAAAAAATCCGCTGCTGCTAACGCTGCTAAGAATTGCGCGCCTTGAAATGTAAGCAGCTCCCTTGGGGAGGCGACAGCGGGCGGCAGGAGCGGCTTACTGTTGAGGTCGCCGTCTGCATCAGCAAGCCGTTTCTTCTTTGACACATAAAAATTCTCCCGGTAAAAGCAGCACCGTGTGCCCCCTATACCTAGTGTAGGTCTCGAAGAGTCCTGTGCTTGTCTGTCTGACTGTCTGTCCGTCCGTTAGTCAGACTGTCTGCCTTGGCCGCGTCGCAGCGGGACCTCCCAACCTCAAAAAGAAGCAAAAAAATCATCGCATCTAAGGTCGACCCCCCCCCCTTCGAGGCCCAGCCAGCAGCCCCCGGTGGGGCGGCGCGGGTGTCCGCAAATTGGGACAGGAGCATCAGGCGTTCGGGGAGGGGCCGCCAATAAGCGCCCTGGCAGCAAGCATTAACGTCGTCAACTATAACAAAAAGAGACACCCCAAAAACCCTGCACGAACGGAAGGCTGGGGACGAGGGCCGCAGGTGTCGGATTAACAAGAAGAGGGTCGCCTCCTTGCCCCCTACTGCTGCCTCGGGTACTGAGTGTCGCGTGTTGCGCCTTTGCCTGACCCAATGTGGGCTGTCTAAACGGCAGACCGATCAAAGGTATTGAGTAACACGCGTGCCAGCGATGCAAGTCGGATCAAGTTAGTGGCTCCTGCTTGAGAAGAAACATATCCAGTTCCCATATATATCTGAGTACGCTATGGACTCGCACCTTCTCCTGATTTGATCCATACGGTGCGCAAAGAGTTGTCCAACTCTCCATCGGACTCGCCATGTTTGTAGGAGTCTGATGCACAGATGAAGGTTTATACAAAGAAGACAGGACACTGCAACGCTTGGTCTTCATATCTGCGTACACTTAGCTCGCAGTGTGTAAGCTGAGAACAGTAGCTAAGACTGTTTGTCCAAAGGGCCTTTCAAACACACTGAGCGGCATTCATAGTTTTCAACCGGTTCGTGATTATCAACTCCTACTAAACATATTTTGCCATCATATTTTTTTCTCCATGCCTCTTCCTTTCATATTTGCCGCTACCTGTACAGGCTGGGAGGGGAACAGCAGGGGGTATCAACTATTACCCACCTCCCTGTCTTTTCATCCAAAGCAGCTCGACTCTTTCCTTGCATAGTAGCAGCAGCAGCAACCGCTTACAGATAATCCCGAAGGTGCCAAAGAAGCTTAAAAACCGATTGCCTACAGGCAATCCAAGAGTTATGCGCAGTGGGCTGCGGTGAAATGAGATAAACAAGTAAACAGGTCTGTCCATGCTGGGCCATCTGTTTACGTTTAGAGCCAGCATTAGGGGGGGGGGTGTTGCCTCGGTAGGCTTGTGCGCGAAGGTGCGGCACACATTGCAATTGACCAAAGCGAAAGCTGCGGGCTCTATAAAGAGGAAAGTGGGATGTTGCGGCATTCGATCAGCTTTCAGCCAACATCGGATTTGGATAAATACTATATCCCTAGAGCGGCTCCCCTCCTTTGCGGAACAGCCTCTCTGCCTCTCTCGCGTCTCTCTTTATCGGAAGATTTCTGGCAAAAAATTTGAAAAGCTTGCGGAAGAAGTAAGGTGGGAAATGCAGCCTCCGCAGCTTAGCCCGAGGCTGGGATGAGGCGGGAGCTCGGTTAATGGGCCGAAAGCTCCATCCGCCATCCGGTGTAGCTAAGGGGCCGCTACAGACCGGACACGAGTTCGCTCCTCTTCCAGCCTCCTAAGTGTAGCTTCCTCCCTTTCTGGCCCAAATTCTACCGAGAGAATTATTTTAGCCCTATGGACAAAAACTCTGGCAGGCTGAGAAATGACCGATTTCGAGCGCCTTGGAGCCTGATGGGGAGATGGCGCAATTCATGGGGACTTCCGACATGCGAAATTTCCCTCTCGCAAAATCACCTGGCCGAATTAGAAGGAAGAGCAGGTCTGGCTGGCGGGGAGAGGATGGGAAGAGGGGACGATTAGGGAGAGATGTCCCAGAGAAAATTGCGCCCTAAAGTCACGGAGGCTGTCTGTCAGAGGCTGGCCAGACCCCCCTTGGCGACAGGTCAAATTAAACTGCAGCAGCAGCAGCAGAACTCTCAAATGACACACTTCCGGCCAAGGTGAACACGGAGAATCGCAAGTATATTATTATTACTATAGTTATTATTATTAAAGAAAAGAGAAAGTTGAGACACAGACTGTGAAAAGTGTGTGTCGATGCGGGAAGAGGGACACTAGGATGGAAATATAGTGTGACTTTGAAAGCCATAAGAAAGGAATGGGCATTGCATGACGGTCTCTTCTCTCCTGGGGTATATTTGTGCAAATTACACTCTCAGGAACTGATGGGGACGCAGCAGGGCAGCTGTCACTCTGCTGCTGCTGCTGCTTGTCAATCTCTGCTTTATAAAGAAAACCTGAAGTTGCCCAACTTGCGCCGGGTGACCACGAAGTAACGGGAGAGAAAATGCACAAGATTAATTTTTTTTATTTGCAGTCGAAATCACGTATCAGAAGCCGGGGGACCTGAACTGATGCTGATGCAGACTTTTTTAAGAAAGAACCCCAGTCTCCCGGTGTCCCTTGTCAAGTATTGTCGCACATTTTTTGTAAAAGAAACACAACTCCCAGTCCCTAATACCATGTTGCTTTTTTCAGCGAACCGAAAATGCGGGCTTGAATATGAACGCGAAACAGAACAAATATTATAAACTGGAGACTCAGGCTGCAATAAAAGTGGTGCAAAGTTATGCAGACACCACTAATATCCTGACGCTGTGTGTATTACTAATATATACACAAACTCATGGCTAGACTCTGGCTAGCGAATATTAATATTAACAATAGTTATAACACAGTGCACCAGTACTTCTACGAACAAGTACCAAACAGCTAAGCAGACAGGGATCATGATTCATGGGGAATTGTTGGAACTTCTGTGGCATAGAAAGCCAAACCAAAGGCCCGCCATCCGACACCCCGGGATCCACGCGTCCAGCATTTGGGTTTGAAATCGGCTCTCATGAGGGTCTCTCTGTACGTGCAGACCTTTTTAGCGAAAAGTCTCGAGCGTCTCAACTGTGTGAAAAAAGTTCTAATTAGTAAAAACTGAAAATCAGGGATTAGTTGGAAGATTTTCTGCTCCCAGTTCCAGGTTCCAGGGCAGTTTACATAGTTCAAACATGATGGTTTAGCTAGTCAAAAACCTGAAACTAGTTAAAGGCAATGCAGATGATTTGACAAGCCCAGGCTTCAACTGCCACCCGTCCCGTTTGAAAAATGCATTTTTTTGCGGGGAAAAATGCGGGGAGACGGGGGGACGGGGAGCAACAGAAATATCAAAGCAGATTATGAAGCCGGCGAAATTTCAGGAATTTATTTTGCATAAATTTACTAAGCAAAGTTGTCGAAAGTTGACCAAAAAACCGACCAACACCGACTGGGCGGGCATGCATACCGCAGCAGTGCAGACTCCCCCATGCAGGTGAGCCGTCCGTTAGTCATGACAATGCCTCCCTCCTAATAGCAGGGCCAGCCGCCGGCCCGCTTATCAAAGAGCAAACAGTTCAATGATTTCTGAACCTGTCCTGAACTTGTTGTTAGGGGACATGCTGGGGGGCTGCATGGGAGGCCGGATCGCTAGGAATTGGGAATCTTAGTCCGTGATTTTTCCTCAATTTCGCCCCCCCCTTCCCATTCCATGCTTATATTGGCCTTTTACCATCGGCATTCCCTTTAACTGAGGATAAAACCGTAATTCTAACTCAGGTGCAATATGCATATTACCGATAGTCCTTTGTCTTAATATCCTCGCGGCTAAACCCCCCCCCAACCCCGAGTAGGTGTCAAAAAATGAGTCAAGAGAGGCAGAATTCTGCGGCCTTCAGTGCCCTCAGGGGCCGGGCAACAGACAGGCCACAGGCCACACAGGGTTTGGTTTCTCGCTCAACCACCAGAGGGCCAACTGCCTCCATTAGAGATTGATGGAGCTAATCTTTCTTCTCCCACTCAAATGTGGGAGGCGGCCCTCGGCTGTCGAGCGGCAGCTGGTTTGCCGCCTGCCCCAACTCAACCACACACACAAAAAACATTGGCCACCGCAAAGTCCCTCACCGTGTGTGTGCGCGCTCGATTTTAATATCGCCGAACTGAATTGCCAGGCCCTGCACCGCCAACCCCCGTCGATAGCTAGTCAATAGGGTTTTTTGAGTCAGTCAAATACAATAATGACTCGCCTGCCTCCTTATATACACACAGGCCAATATAGACCTTTCAAATTCAACCCAACACCTGTTGTTCCCGATGGGGTCCGCAAAGAAGAAGTTCGAGTGAGTTGTCTATGGGCGAGAGACCCCGGCCTCGCCCACCCGCTGACCTCCGGGGCATCCGAAGCCCCACAGAAATTCAATATTCTATGGGCTATGGCGGGCGGCCACTCCAGTTGTGTGGGAGGGAAAATTTGACTGGTAATTAGCGAGCTGCCAGTTGAAAAAATAAAAAACGGGTCGTATCCAAGGGCTCGACTGTCTCTCTGTTTTCCTGTCTGCTTTTTGTCTGTTTTTCTATCTAAAACATCTCTGACTGTCTGTCTGTCTGTCTGTCTGTCTGTCTGTCTGTCTGTCTGTCTGTCTGTCTGTCTGTCTGTCTGTCTGTCTGTCTGTCTGTCTGTCTGTCTGTCTGTCTGTCTGTCTGTCTGTCTGTCTGTCTGTCTGTCTGTCTGTCTGTCTGTCTGTCTGTCTGTCTGTCTGTCTGTCTGTCTGTCTGTCTGTCTGTCTGTCTGTCTGTCTGTCTGTCTGTCTGTCTGTCTGTCTGTCTGTCTGTCTGCCTGTCTGTCTGTCAAGGATAGAATCCCAGCAGGTCGGGTGAATTTCTCAGACAGATAGCACTGGCGACATAATGATGAGAGATGAGAGGAGAGGTAAAGTTGCCTTTTGTTCCTAAAAAATTCCTTTGAATATATGCCCATATAGGAGGCATTTCTCCCACAATCAGTCAGGTGACTGCTGGAGCTGGAAGGGCCTTGAGTGGCATACTGATGGAGAGGCAAAACGCGAGGATTTATCAGCCGAGGGCATGACTATTGTCCACACAGTTCTACTCAAACAGGTTGAGGCTGAGACTCCTTCAGCAGCGACCGTCCGTGCAGTCACCAGAGGTGCTTCAACGCTAACCGCCATTGCAGATTGGCAATTCCTGAAATTGTCAATCAAGATGCTGCTCAGCCAGTCGGTTTGATGCAGCCTGAGTCTTATTAAAATTCAGACGATGTCCCAGTCCTGCCAAGCTGCTCGTCCAGCCGCTCCCTCCCCTAGGGGAAGAGGAGCAACAAGAAAGCGCAAAAAGGCAGAAAATCCTCCCAATTTTTCCCTTTATTCTTCAATCCTAAAAAATCCTGCTTTAGACAGAGCAATAGAGCATTTTAAGGACAATGGCTCCCAGATGATGGAAAGATGAGTAGGCCTATACCAGCATCTCAGCTGCGTTCCCCACTTTGAGCCGCGAAATCCCAGTGGTCCTAATCCATCTCTGAATCCCGATTGCCACTTGTAGGCGATAAAATAAATTCTAATCCTCAGTCGCGTCACCTGGGGGGAGTTCCTCGAATGGTAAGAGTCAAAAAGTGGAATTTGAGGATCTGGGAGTTGAGTGCAGATTTTAAAAAATCTCCATTGTTTTTGGGAGTGACATGCAGGCTTTTGCCCGTGCTTCTGCTATACAGCTGGCTCTTCCCTTTCCGTCTCCTCCCCTCTCTCTTCTCTATTCTTTTCTCTCTCCTCTCCTCTCCTCCCTCCTCTGAGTCCTCTCCTCTTTCTTCTTTCCTCTCTCTTCTCTTCTATTCTCTCCTCTCCTCTCCTCTCCTCTCCTCTCCTCTCATCCCTCCTCTCCTCTCTATTTTTCCTCTCTCCTCTCCTATGCCCTCGTCTCTCCTCTCTCCCCACGGGGCAGGCAGCCGTTATCGATGCAGAAACTTGGCAACCATCCCAATTCGCCTGGAGAGCTCTAGTGGTCCAAGCCAACCGAACCCGAAAGGCCGAAAATGGCCATAAAGCTCAATTAGAGAATTTCCTACAGCGCACTCGCACACAGTCTGGGAGTGGGCCAGGCTTATAGAGGATAAAATGGGAATGAAAAAAAACAACAACAATTTTCAAGCTTCAACCGCCACTCCAAGCTCAGCTGAAGCGAGGCCCGGGTGGGCTTGAGCATCTGCTCAGCTAGCCAGTGACGCTAGCAAACACTGTAGCAATATGAGCATAGTTTTTTCTCTCCCAGTTCAAGGGTCTTGTTGCCAAGAGCAATAAAAAACTGGACCCATCCAGCAGCGCAAGCCTTGGCTCTATAAGGGCCGGTGGAGACACGAGTTTTTGATGACCAGCGGAGCGCAAACACGCAAGAGAGACCAGCGAACAAATTTCCATAATTATATTTTATATGCCAATATTCGGGGCCGGGCCTGGTCACGTCCCCCCCCCCCCCAGTTTGGACACGGAACCAACAGACAAGCAAAGAAGATAGGTGCCAACTGTTTATTTGCCTCGCAGAAAATTATTTGTTGTCACAAACCGGACACGAGGGTGTCCGGTTTCCGTGCGGCTTATCAGGCGGAACCAGCTCAATAAGTCATTCCTACTCAACTAAAAGCTCACAGATCACGCACAGGACCGAGACGTAGCTTTAATTTTTATAGAACGATTCGAAAAAAAACCAGCTTTGCTCTCTTTCGTTGCTGTGGCGATGTGGAATGCCGTCAAGAGGAAGAGAAAACATCGAAAGAAGGAAGCGGTCTGCAGATTACCGGTATTGGCTAGATAAGGAGGATCTTTGAGCAAATTCCTTTCAACCACGACGTCTCGTAGATCGTTTTAAAGTTAAGTAGACAAAGATCGGAGATCGCGGTCATAAACCCCCCCCCCCACCCCGATGATGCGTGTTTGCCAACTTGACAAGCCAAGGCATGTGCAGTACTGGTCAACATTTCAAACTCTTTTCTTGATAATAAATCAAGTTGTTAAAAAAATGAGCTGCCCTGAGTGCTGTGCGTGAAAACCCACTCGGCTGGCTGAATCTCCAGTGGACTCCGACAGTCGCTCAAGCGGACTGCTCGAGCACCTCCTGACCTACCGAACGATGAAGGGGCTCTCCGCTTGAAGCTGGGAATTCCCACCTGAGAGCCAAGTAATAATCTCCGATGTTGTTCGATTGAGAGAAAAAAACGCTCCTCATATTTTTGGACGCCCTCGAAACAAGCACTCGAACTCGGGACTGACTGAGAAGTCTGGCTCTGTTGCCAGGCACCTGACGTATGAAATAAAATCCGAAACCAGAGAGAAGCATTTCTCCGAGCAAAAAATAATATGCTTGAAACAAGAGTGCGAGAGCGGGAGGGGGAATATGACAACAACGAAGCAAAGCCCGGGGTTCGAATTTCCACCGCCAGCCAGCCAGTAGTGATTGACGCCAAACCTGAGGGGTCGAAGGTTGACTTTAAGTGACAGGCGGCCCCCCCCCCACACCCCCTGTTTTTTCGGCGTTGGCCCCCGCGGCGGGGGGCGGAGCGCGGGGCCCCGACCTCGGATTTCATTTGTCCATTTTTCTTTTTTTCCCGAACAAAAAACTCAGGGCTAAGGGTGGGGTGGGGGCTGGCCGGGGTCCACTTCCCCCCTCGCCCACCCACCCCTCATTCGCCGTTTCGCCCAGTAGTCGCCGCCGCATCTGTCCAGTTTCTCACGGCCGGCGACCCCGCCCGCCCCCCTCCCCAGACCCTCTCGGCCACTCGTAGACCAGAGAGGCCCGTGCGAGGACGGCACAGATATTTAAAGGCATGATTAGAACAAGGATTGCAGAGTACTGGAGCAAAGGTCTTTGTTTCCATTGCCGATAAATATAACATAAAACTCTATTTCTGTCTTGCAGAAGCGACCAAATTTGAGATTGAGCCGAGAATGACCGCAGCGAGTGGCGAGGACGGGCCCGACGGAGCCCGGGTCTGCGCCGGCAGCATCAGCGCTGAAGTTGGCGAGAATCGGCGGCGCACTGCTCTGAAGGACGTCGGCACGAATACGCACTACTCAGGTGAGCTGCTCAACTGCTCAAGCAATTATTTGTTTAAATGCTTTTTTGTGGAAAATCTAGTTTCAATTTAGATGTCAGTTGTCAGGAAAAAGAGGTCAGAGGAATGCCAGGAAAAGCGCCATTAGATGTCAGGAAAAGCGCCATTAGATAAAAGGAAAGGCGAAATTAGATTCCAGGAAACGCGTCATTAGTTGTCAGGAGAAGCGCCATTAGATTCCAGGAAAAGCGTCATTAGATGTCAGGAGAAGCGCCATTAGATGAAAAGAAAAGCGACATTAGATGCCACGAAACGCGTCATTAGTTGTCAGGAGAAGCGCCATTAGATGTAAGGAGAAGCGCTATTAGACGTCAGGAAAGCGCCATTCGATGTCAGGAAAAGCGTCATTAGATTCAAGGAAAAGCGTCATTAGATTCAAGTAAAAGCGTCATTAGATGTCAGGAAAAGCGCCATCAGATGAAAGGAAAAGCGCCATCAGATGAAAGGAAAAGCGTCATTAGATGTCAGGAAAAGCGCCATCAGATGAAAGGAAAAGCGTCATTAGATGTCAGGAAAAGCGCCATTAGATGTCAGGAAAAGCGCCATCAGATGTCAGGAAAAGCGCCATCAGATGAAAGGAAAAGCGCCATCAAATGAAAGGAAAAGCGCCATCAGATGAAAGGAAAAGCGCCATCAGATGAAAGGAAAAGCGCCATCAGATGAAAGGAAAAGCGCCATCAGATGAAAGGAAAAGCGCCATCAGATGAAAGGAAAAGCGCCATCAGATGAAAGGAAAAGCGCCATCAGATGAAAGGAAAAGCGCCATCAGATGAAAGGAAAAGCGTCATTAGATGTCAGGAAAAGCGCCATCAGATGAAAGGAAAAGCGCCATTAGATCACAGCAAAAGTGAGACATTTGACAATCAAGCTACCCAGCTAATCGCAACCCTCAACCCAAAACCCCAACCCAGAGCCCGGCCTGTTCGTCTGCCAGTCCTGCAAGGCCACGTTTTACTCCGCCTGGCGGCTGATGCAGCACGCACAATACCAGCACGCCATGGAGATCTTCCTGGCCACCGCCGATGATGCCGACGAGCCAGAAGATGACGAGGACGAACCAGACGAGATGGACGAAGATGAAGACGAGGATCTTGAAGAAGAGGATCAGCAAGAAGAAGACGATGTAGAGCAAGACGTCGAGGCGGAAGACTCGAAGGAGGCAACGGAGGCGGACGAGGCGTCATTGCAGAGGCGGCAGCGACGCCGGGAGCGGCTCGTCGTTGGAGATCCATACGACACCAACTCATTCCTGTGGGCACAGCGGCTGCTGAGAGCTCACGGCGTTGCCGCCGCCGCTGCCGCCGCTGCCGCGGCCGAGACGGTGAAGACCGAAAGCCGGTGCCGAAGTCCCAAGCTCGAACCGGCTAAACCGGCGGCTGGGCCGGCGGCAGCGGCTCCGACGAGTCGGCCGTCCAGCGCGCCGGCGCTCGAACTGGAGGAGCCGGCGTCGTCCAGTCATTCGCCGAAGAGCAACAAAGACAGGGCGACGTCGTCCTCGCCTGAAGCTTCTCCGCCGCTGCCGTCACAGAAGCAGCAGCAGCAGCCGGCGCCGCCTCCTTCATCGCTGCCTCCGCCGCCTCCGTCGTTGCCACCGCCTCCGCCGCCGCCTCATCAGAAACGACAGTCGGACCGACCAGCTCCTCCGCTCCCTCGCCCGCCGCCTCCGCCAGCGCCACCGCGGCCGCCTCCGCCGACGCTGCCGCCGCAGATTTCGCCATCCGTATCGGCGGCTCCGTCGGTGCCGACTTCGTCGACTTCCTTCAGCAACGGAGAGGCGACATCTTCTGCGGCAGCCGCCGCCTCGCTCGCCGCCGCCGCCGCGGCCGCTTTCGGCGTTGGCAGCCCCTTCCGGCACCCGGGCGCTGCGGCTGCGGCGGCCGCTGCCGCGATGGCCGCTGGCTCCTTCCCTCCTAGCGGCGGCGGCGGCGGTAGCGGCAGCGGCAGTGCGTTTCCCCGCTCGGCGCTGGAGTCCTACCTCTACAGACCCTTCATCACGCCGTACAACCCGACCCCATTCGATTGGCACCCGCTGTCCAAACGGCCTCGTCTCGACTCCGAGCCTGCGGGGAGTCTGCCGCACCCCCAGCAGCATCCGCACTCTCTGCTGTCGCTGCCGCAGCCTCCTGTGCAGCAGCAGCCGCCACTGCAACCGCCAGCGTCCGCCTCTCAACGTCAGCAGTTGCACCACCCGCTGTGGAACCTGCCGCACATGCTCAGCGACTTCTACGCGGCCAGCTCAAGGACTTCAACGCCGCGTCCAACTTCGGCGGCGATGGCGGCAGCTGCAGCGGCAGCAGCGGCGGCCGCCTTCGGCAAGCAGCCCCCGCCAGCGTCGGCTGCGGCGCTGTCGGCTTTTGCCAGCTTCTTGCCGAAGTCTTCGACGGCAGCCTCCCCGCTGACTGCGTCGGCCGCCTCGGCAGGCAGGGGGTACACCAGCCCGCCGCGGCCGCAGCTCTCCGACGCTCTGCACTCGCCGCAGCGGCCGCATCATCGCCATTCGCAGCCACCGCCGCAGCCACCGCCGCCGCCGCCGCCGCCGCCGCTGCCCCGAGAAGCGAAAGTCGGCGGCGCCGCCAACAGCAGCGGCAATTTGTCGTCGGCTTCCGCTGGAGGCGGCGCCCGCTGTAACGGCGTCAGCAACTCGGCGCTGATGCGTTCGCCAACTTCACCGATGCACCGACAGTCACAGGTGCATCATCGGCGCCACCGGTCCAGGACGCCGCCGCCGCCGCCGCCGCCGCCTCCGGCGCAGCCGGTTTCTCCAGCAGGAAGCGACCTCAGCGAGGACGGCACTCCATCGTCAGCTGCTGCGGCAGCGGCTGCTGCCGCCATGGCCGCGGCCGCCCGAGACCGACGCAGCGACACCTGCGAATACTGCGGCAAGATATTCAAGAACTGCTCCAACCTGACTGTCCACCGACGCAGCCACACGGGAGAAAAGCCGTACAAATGCCGGCTGTGCAACTACGCCTGCGCCCAGAGCAGCAAGCTGACGAGGCACATGAAAACCCACGGCCGCGATGGCAAGGCCTCCTACGTGTGCAAGTACTGCAACACGCCCTACACGGTGCCCAGCACCCTGGAGAAGCACATGCGCAAATGCATGAAGGACCGGCATCTGCAGTCGCATCTGCAGTCCGCAGCCGTAGCTGCCGCCGCAGCCGCCGCCGCAGCCATGCGACCCGGGCTGCCGCTGAACTCGCCGCACCACCGCCACCACCACCACCACCACCACCACCTGGTGCACCGCGGATTCGGCCTGCAGAACAACAACTACCCGAAGCTGTCGGCACCTCCAGCCGCCGCGGTCGGCGCCGCCTCCGAGGGCGACGGCTCGCGATCTCCCACCGACGAGCCGGCAGTGGACAGCCCGAAACCGGAGGAGATTGACACCTGACTGCGCGGGGTTCGGCCTCCTAAAGCCAATTCACAACTGACAACAGTCGAAGTATTACTCACTGAACTGAATTGTCCCGCCTTTCTGCTCTCCCCCCCCAATTCCCGAAAGTTCGAATCTTCTTTTTATTAAATTTCAATTTGTAAAGTTTCTTCTTTGCGTTCCCATACTCGGATGCTTCGGCTTGCACTGGGCAGGGGTTCCATGCGCTGCATATTTGACTAAAATGCTCCACTGTCGCTAGTCTGTTTCTATATATTTCTGTTTATTCTATCGATTTATTCGTGTGTTTAATTATCTCAACAAATTGATAAAACTGCTTTGTGATAAACTGACTATCGAACGGGGGGGGCACCGGAATTCGCTTTTCATTCTGTTTCTACCGCGACCTGTTTGTGTTGTCCTGCTGCCGTGTTCCCTGTTGCTTGATGAAATTTCTGCGACATGCATTGTGCACACAGGTACACTCAGCCTCCGGCCCCACCTGGTCCAGGAGAGATTCTCATTTTCTCAGTTTGATGGGGCCAAGCCAAGGGCGTTCGTTAGTTATCTATCCCAATTCTGCGATGCTGTTCTACTTCGTAATCTGCTGCAACAAAATATAAATAAAAGCTTTTTCTTGTTGGAAATTGGTAGCTACTCGTAATTCCTACTTGAAATTATCGTTAACTATTAAATAGAACTGTTTTTCTGACATTGATTCTTGCTTGGAATGTAAAGAGATAGATAGATAGATAGATAGACAGACAGATAGATAGATAGATAGATAGATAGATAGATAGATAGATAGATAGATAGATAGATAGATAGATAGATAGATAGATAGATAGATAGATAGATAGATAGATAGATAGATAGATAGATAGATAGATAGATAGATAGATAGATAGATAGATAGATAGATAGATAGATAGATAGATAGATAGATAGATAGATAGATAGATAGATAGATAGATAGATAGATAGATAGATAGATAGATAGATAGATAGATAGATAGATAGATAGATAGATAGATAGATAGATAGATAGATAGATAGATAGATAGATAGATAGATAGATAGATAGATAGATAGATAGATAGATAGATAGATAGATAGATAGATAGATAGATAGATAGATAAATAGATAGATAGATAGATAGATAGATAGATAGATAGATAGATAGATAGATAGATAGATAGATAGATAGATAGATAGATAGATAGATAGATAGATAGATAGATAGATAGATAGATAGATAGATAGATAGATAGATAGATAGATAGATAGATAGATAGATAGATAGATAGATAGATAGATAGATAGATAGATAGATAGATAGATAGATAGATAGATAGATAGATAGATAGATAGATAGATAGATGGATAGATAGTCAGAGGGGGCAACTTTAAGAATCGCTGGTTATTCGCACGCCCACCTGACCGGGACCCCAGCCTCTTCAGAGCTGCATCGCCCTCCTGCCCAGCCCCAGCAGCTCCTTCATCTCGTCGCGCTGATGCTGGAAAAGTCAATCAAGCAGGACTGCACTGGGAGCAGTGGCTGGTGGCAGCCCCCCCGTCACACTCCAGCTAATGGCCGACCCAAATAATGAGTTACCACGCATCGAGAGGCTGTTGAGCCTCGCCTCAACCTCCCCGCCCCGCAGGGAAGCCACGGACACCCACTGACCGTGACCGGCCCCGCTGCAGTGTCACAAACTCAACCCACACACAACTGCTGCTCTGTCGCCTCTCACTTCCCCAGTGCAGCCACTTGCGAACAGGAAGGTCGCTTGCCTTCCAGATAGGCAGCAACACTCTTGAAACCCCCCCTCCCCAGTTTTCCCATCCTATTTTGCTCTCTTCCCGAATCCCTCTCTGCTTTTATCATTTTCGTTGCGGCGGCTTCTTTTGTGCCGAAAAATTCCCCCTATTGAGTCGGTTCCGCTCTGGCTCCTGTTTCTCAATGCATTTATCAGCATGTTGGTGCACGATTGGCGCACTTGACTACCTGCTATGGCAGCTGGTCTGAGAGAAAGTGTGAAAGCCGACATGCTCTTGTACTCGTAAGGAGGCCTGACAGGGTAAATGGCACAGCCTAACAGAGGGAATGGCACAGCCTGACAGAGGGAAATGGCACAGCCTAACAGAGGGAAATGGCACAGCCTGACAGAGGGAAATGGCACAGCCTGACAGAGGGAAATGGCACTATTTGACAGAGGAAATGGCACAGCCTGACAGAGGGAAATGGCACAGCCTAACAGAGGAAATGGCACGGCCTGACAGAGGAAATGGCACAGCCTGACAGAGGGAATGGCACAGCCTGACAGAGGAAATGGCACAGCCTGACAGAGGGAAATGGCACAGCCTGACAGAGGGAAATGGCACAGCCTGACAGAGGGAATGGCACAGCCTGACAGAGGGAATGGCACAGCCTGACAGAGGGAAATGGCACAGCCTGACAGAGGGAAATGGCACAGCCTGACAGAGGGAAATGGCACAGCCTGACAGAGGGAAATGGCACAGCCTGACAGAGGGAAATGGCACAGACTGACAGAGGGAAATGGCACAGCCTGACAGAGGGAAATGGCAATATTTGACAGAGGAAATGGCCCGATCTATAATAGACAGCAGTAATAAAGAACTCTGACAGGGAGACTCCAACAGTCGACTTAGTGGCTCAGAACTGCAATGATTGAATCAGGCAGGTAATACGGAACCTCCAAGTCACTAGCCCAGAGCAAAACAGGTACTGCAGGTGACTTCTATCCCAGATGGAAGGTAATGACAGCTGCTTACAGCTCGAGAGCGAAGGTGAAGGATACGGGGTTGAATGGATTGAGTGGCTTGACAACCTTGATGTTGAGTAGACCAGATAGGGAAGGTTAGACAATGGGCCAGAGTTTCACTTCTCCCAAAAACTGATTGACAGGTAAACCGCATGCCGAGGTCGGACCTGCGCGTGTTGTTGAAAAATTTCTCGCGATTTTTCTGGCACCTGCTTCCTCGTCCGCGCTGTTGCGCTGTCATTCAAGACTTGTCCATCTTGGGCGCGGGCTACGCATAGTTGCATAGGGAATTTCAAGTATTCCCATGGGATCGGGACCCGATATCAGTGGCTAGATCGCGGCTGTTTGAATGACACCGGAGAGAGCTAGAAGAGAGGTCAATGCTTTTGCTGTGTTCGGCAAAAATTCTTGCTAATTGGCAAATGCGAATCCTGCCGCTTTAGGCTGCTTTAATCTTGATAGAGGGCGGCGCTCACTTGCTCTGCTTCAGCGAGATTGACGCCACATCTGTAGGAGACAGGTGCGAGTAGAGAGCAGAGATCTCTTGTCACTTCTCTCGTTGCATCTCTCACTTCTCTTGTTCTATCTCTCACTTCTCTTGTTCTATCTCTCACTTATCTTGTTCTATCTCTCACTTATCTCTCACTTATCTTGTTCTATCTCTCACTTCTCTTGTTCTATCTCTCACTTCTCTTGTTCTACCCCTACTTGTTGTATCTCTCTACTTGTCTTGTTCTATTATGATCATGAACAATGACTATGATCATGAGCAATGACTATGATCATGAACAATGACTATGATTATGAACAATGACTATGATCATGAACAATGACTATGATCATGGACAATGACTATGATCATGAGCAATGACTATGATCATGAACAATGACTATGATCATGAACAATGACTATGATTATGAACAATGACTATGATCATGAACAATGACTATGATCATGGACAATGACTATGATCATGAGCAATGACTATGATCATGGACAATGACTATGATTATGAGCAATGACTATGATCATTAATGATCATGAGCTTTACTCGGATTCCATTGCTCGCTTTCTTCTACAGTTATTGGATAATCTATATATCTAAATCTGAGCTGTCTCTGTCTTATCTCTCTATATCTCTCTATTCCCTAGTTCCCTAAATAGAGCTGGGTGAAACCCCAGAATCGAACCGCGGCTCCAGAGCCCTGTCACCAGACAGGTCACTTTGTCAAGCTTCATTCGTGACATTGTCAAGTTGACATGAGAGCGGGGGTAGTCGGATCCCAGCATTGTAAGCTGCTACTTTTCAAATTCCACAGACTGTAATAGCTGTAGGTGGGAGGGGGGGGTGGGGGCTGCTGCCGCCGCCACTTTGACCTCTCGAATTCCGCAATTCCGGAATCTTGGCCTCTGTTTAGCAGGAACTTGGTAAGTTCCAGTATCAGCACAAGTATGTAATACTGACTGGGTGGTCACAAACAGCCTCATTAATTGAGGCTGGCGCAATCAATCCTAACAAATTTATTTGTTCTGTTAAGAATGCGATTGTGCGCCCGTATTTTCATCAAATATTTGTTGGGCGCAGGGGGGGGGGTAGTGCCGGAACCGCATGAATTATGGCCCGCGACAGCTGACTTGTCAAGCTGCCGTCTGCACGAACTCTGCAAAAATCGATTGGAGTTTCTTTGCGGCTGCAGCAGGGCCGCCCGTCTGGACAAAGAGAGACAGTCAATTGATTAAAGATTGGGTTCTTGAACTCTTGACGAGACATTTTTTTATGAAAATATAAATTTCTTACGGATAATATACAGACAATAGAAAAGAGAGAGATAGAAAGATAGATAAGAGATAGAACAAGACAATTCTGAGAACGGTGAATAGGTAGCAGAGCGGATTATGAAGATTGGGGATATGCACATTGAGGATATGAAGATTGGGGATATGAAGATTGGGGATATGGAGATTGGGGATATGGAGATTGGGGATATGGAGATTGGGGATATGGGGATTGGGGATATGGAGATTGGGGATATGGAGATTGGGGATATGAAGATTGGGGAAGATGGAGATTGGGGATATGAAGATTGGGGAAGATGAAGACTGGGGAAGATGGAGATTGGGGATATGAAGATTGGGGAAGATGGAGATTGGGGATATGAAGATTGGGGAAGATGAAGATTGGGGAAGATGGAGATTGGGGATATGAAGATTGGGGAAGATGAAGATTGGGGAAGATGAAGATTGGGGATATGAAGATTGGGGAAGATGAAGATTGGGGAAGATGAAGATTGGGGATATGAAGATTGGGGAAGATGGAGATTGGGATATGCACATTGAGGATATGAAGATTGGGGATATGAAGATTGGGGATATGGAGATTGGGGATATGGAGATTGGGGATATGAAGATTGGGGAAGATGGAGATTGGGGATATGAAGATTGGGGAAGATGAAGATTGGGGAAGATGGAGATTGGGGATATGAAGATTGGGGAAAATGAAGATTGGGGATATGAAGATTGGGGAAGATGAAGATTGGGGAAGATGGAGATTGGGGATATGAAGATTGGGGAAGATGGAGATTGGGGATATGAAGATTAGGGAAGATGGAGATTGGGGATATGGAGATTGGGGATATGCACATTGAGGATATGAAGATTGGGGATATGAAGATTGGGGATATGGAGATTGGGGATATGGAGATTGGGGAAGATGGAGATTGGGGATATGAAGATTGGGGAAGATGAAGATTGGGGATATGGAGATTGGGGATATGGAGATTGGGGATATGGAGATTGGGGATATGGAGATTGGGGATATGGAGATTGGGGATATGGAGATTGGGGAAGATGGAGATTGGGGATATGCACATTGAGGATATGAAGATTGGGGATATGAAGATTGGGGAAGATGGAGATTGGGGATATGCACATTGAGGATATGAAGATTGGGGATATGAAGATTGGGGATATGGAGATTGGGGATATGGAGATTGGGGATATGAAGATTGGGGATATGGAGATTGGGGATATGGAGATTGGGGATATGAAGATTGGGGAAGATGGAGATTGGGGATATGAAGATTGGGGAAGATGAAGATTGGGGAAGATGGAGATTGGGGATATGAAGATTGGGGAAAATGAAGATTGGGGATATGAAGATTGGGGAAGATGAAGATTGGGGAAGATGGAGATTGGGGATATGAAGATTGGGGAAGATGGAGATTGGGGATATGAAGATTAGGGAAGATGGAGATTGGGGATATGGAGATTGGGGATATGCACATTGAGGATATGAAGATTGGGGATATGAAGATTGGGGATATGGAGATTGGGGATATGGAGATTGGGGAAGATGGAGATTGGGGATATGAAGATTGGGGAAGATGAAGATTGGGGATATGGAGATTGGGGATATGGAGATTGGGGATATGGAGATTGGGGATATGGAGATTGGGGATATGGAGATTGGGGATATGGAGATTGGGGAAGATGGAGATTGGGGATATGCACATTGAGGATATGAAGATTGGGGATATGAAGATTGGGGAAGATGGAGATTGGGGATATGCACATTGAGGATATGAAGATTGGGGATATGAAGATTGGGGATATGGAGATTGGGGATATGGAGATTGGGGATATGAAGATTGGGGAAACGGAGATTGGGGATATGCACATTGAGGATATGAAGATTGGGGATATGAAGATTGGGGAAGATGGAGATTGGGGATATGGAGATTGGGGAAGATGAAGATTGGGGAAGATGGAGATTGGGGATATGGAGATTGGGGATATAAAGATTGGGGAAGATGAAGATTGGGGATATGGAGATTGGGGAAGATGAAGATTGGGGATATGGAGATTGGGGAAGATGAAGATTGGGGATATGAAGATTGGGGATATGGAGATTGGGGATATGGAGATTGGGGATATGAAGATTGGGGAAGATGGAGATTGGGGATATGAAGATTGGGGAAGATAGAGATTGGGGAAGATGAAGATTGGGGAAGATGAAGATTGGGGATATGAAGATTGGGGAAGATGAAGATTGGGGATATGAAGATTGGGGAAGATGAAGATTGGGAAGATGAAGATTGGGGATATGGAGATTGGGGATATGGAGATTGAGGATATGAAGATTGGGGAAGATGGAGATTGGGGATATGAAGATTGGGGATATGAAGATTGGGGAAGATAGAGATTGGGAAGATGAAGATTGGGGATATGAAGATTGGGGAAGATGAAGATTGGGAAAGATGAAGATTGGGGAAGATGAAGATTGGGGATATGAAGATTGGGGAAGATGAAGATTGGGGAAGATAGAGATTGGGAAGATGAAGATTGGGGATATGAAGATTGGGGAAGATGGAGACTGGGGATATGAAGATTGGGGAAATGGAGATTGGGGATATGAAGATTGGGGAAGATGGAGACTGGGGATATGAAGATTGGGGATATAAAGATTGGGGATATAAAGATTGGGGTTATGAAGATTGCGATATGAAGATTGGGGATATGAAGATTGGAGGATATGAAGATTGGGGATATGAAGATTGGGGATATGAAGATTGGAGGATATGAAGATTGGGGATATGAAGATTGGAGGATATGAAGATTGGGGATATGAAGATTGGGGATATGAAGATTGGAGGATATAAAGATTGGGGATATGAAGATTGGAGGATATGAAGATTGGGGATATGAAGATTGGGGATATGAAGATTGGAGGATATGAAGATTGGGGATATGAAGATTGGGGATATGAAGATTGGAGGATATAAAGATTGGGGATATGAAGATTGGAGGATATGAAGATTGGGGATATGAAGATTGGGAATATTAAGATTGGAGGATATAAAGATTGGGGATATGAAGATTGGAGGATATGAAGATTGGGGATATGAAGATTGGGGATATGAAGATTGGAGGATATAAAGATTGGGGATATAAAGATTGGAGGATATGAAGATTGGGGATATGAAGATTGGGGATATAAAGATTGGAGGATATGAAGATTGGAGGATATGAAGATTGGGGATATAAAGATTGGAGGATATGAAGATTGGGGATATGAAGATTGGGGATATTAAGATTGGGAAATATAAAAATCGGCGATGAAGTGCTCAGTTGATTGATTTTGTTTAATTCATTCATCCTCGGTGAACTGGTCTCACTCAAATGAGCATGATTGTTAATATTATAGGGAGTGTTTTTTTAATTTTCTCCATTTCTCTGATTTCACAGGAGCAGACGCTGGTGCTGATGATGGAGAATAACAGAGCGAGAGAGCTGGGCTGAGCAGAGCGAGAGGGGCGTAAAGCTCACTCGCGCTCGAAGACTAATTAGGAGTATCAGGCCTCAAGGGGCTGCGGGTCGGGCAGAGGGCTGCATTGTGGGGGTCAGGGGGGGGGGGTGGCCACCTGTTATTACGCTGTCCGCATGAATACTTTAGCACCTGCAGCCGGCCTCCTCAACCCCCCCCCCCACAACTTTCCCTGGGGATAATGTCTGCTATGCGGAATCGGGGATCCCTTAATTAAGGTGCGGACCCTCCACCCCCCACGGCTCCGAGAGTTCTCAGACGCGGAGTAATTCACCGAAACAACCCCCCCCCGCGCCTCTGAAGACTCGAGCGGGCAAATAAGCAGTGCTCATCAGCCACCCAGTGTCCCAATGTCACAGTCTCAGCAGCATCCAACTGCCGCATCCCAGAGACAATGAGCAGGCCGGATTACTTGGAACGCTCAGGGAGAGGTTACCGGTTATGATTCTGAGAAGGCATTCCTAATTTTCTCACGCAAGCAACAGATTTTCAGGTCGAAAAGATTCCCAGGACAGAAGCAGGCGACTCGGGGGATTCTGAGCCCCGTGCAGTTTCGAATCGGGGCGCACGGTCGAGAGGAGCCGATGGGGATAAACCTGGCGGTGTAGGGTTCCCAGTTCTCACTCGGGTGGGGACGCTGAGAACGGCTAAGAGGAGGGAGGCGAAACTGAGGCGGCGGCGACTCCGGTTGCGATTCGGGCGGTCTCCTCCTTTGGGAGGGAGACGGGAAGGCGGAGCCTCAGCTGCACAGTCAGGCGGTCTAAGAAGGCTTAGGGGGGTTCCATTTCTGAGCAGGGTCCGCGGACGCCGTCCTCACACGAGGTCGGCTCGAGTCCCGGCCTTTTAGCGGCTCAAATTTGAAATCGTTCGAAATAAGCTGCTATCTATCGGCCTATCTATCTATCTATCTATCTATCTATCTATCTATCTATCTATCTATCTATCTATCTATCTATCTATCTATCTATCTATCTATCTATCTATCTATCTGTCTCTATCTATCTATCTATCTATCTATCTATCTATCTATCTATCTATCTATCTATCTATCTATCTATCTATCTATCTCTATCTGTCTCTATCTATCTATCTATCTATCTATCTATCTATCTATTTATCTATCTGTCTCTATCTATATAGCCACTAGTGACAGTCTGAACTACACCAGGAGAAAGCAGCCGCGCAGCCATTAACAGAGTCATTTTCCAGTGCACAATACGAAATCATTTCCAACCCAGATCAATGCCGCTATGAAAATCGCGCGAGTCGAATATCGCCTCGTCATAAAACACTTCCCCAGCCGGGGCAGCAGCCACTTTCTCCTATCCGCCGCAGCGACTCAAAAGAGAAAATAAAATAACCCAACTCGAATGCCGAACCCCGGCCGGCGCACAATTCTCATCCTGCAGGACCACCTGCCGCCAACTCTCGCGTTCGAAAAAGAAGCGGCAAGCGGCGGCCCTCAGTCCGAATGGAGGGCCCAGCCGACCCGATTGCTGGACGAGCGGCTGGCTGCTCCCTGCTTACCAAGGCTGGGTGGCGCGAAACCCGGCTGAGGAGGGCGGGGCCGGGGGGTCCGGTGAAAGCAGAAAGTGGTGCAGATGGAATTCACTGACTGGTGCGGGTGGCTGCTGACCGGCTAATAAGGGGGCGGACAGTGCATGTGGACAGACAGACGGACAGACAGGCAGGCAGACAGACAGACAGACAGACAGACACTAAGACAGACACTAAGACAGAGACAGACAGACGGACAGACATGCAGGCAGACAGACAGACAGACAGACAGACAGATAGACAGACAGACAGACAGACAGACAGACAGACAGACAGACACAAAGACAGACAGACAGACAGACAGACAGACAGACAGACAGACAGACAGACAGACAGACAGACAGACACAAAGACAGACAGACAGACAGACAGACAGACAGACAGACAGACAGACAGACAGACAGACAGACAGACAGACAGACAGACAGACAGACAGAGAGACAGGCAGACAGACAGACAGACAGACAGACAGACAGGCAGACAGACAGACAGACAGACAGACAGACAGACAGACAGACAGACAGACAGACAGACAGACAGACAGACACAAGAGCTGATACAGGTAAACAAGCAGAATAAATAACAGTAAATACCAGCTATAATTTATTCGCCCAGCCCAGCGCGCTCCCGAACAGAGAAGCTGATGCGTGGCAGTGACTGAATGAGTCTGTCTATGCCCTGTTTATATATTTACAAAATACGCACAGAGAAAAAACTGAACACAATTACAGAGGCCTTTTAAAACATGAAATTCCAGTCAGTGACATACATGATGACCGCAAGCAGAACAGGACAAAGATACTTGCACAAGATTTTCAAAGGGTTACCAAGAAACAGCAGCATTCAAACAAACAGTCAATAGTCTACAAGTTTTGGCACCTTCGAATCGCTCGGACGAGATTCGTCGCCTCTAATTGGGCTGCGTCGGCCGCGTTCCCGAGCTCGATCCCGATCCCGATCTCGATCGTGGTCCCGAGCTCGATCCCGATCGCGGTCGTGGTCCCGAGCTCGATCCCGGTCTCGGTCGTGGTCCCGAGTTCGATCCCGATCTCGGTCGTGGTCCCGAGTTCGATCCCGATTGCGGTCGCGGTCCCGAGCTCGATCCCGGTCTCGGTCGTGGTCCTGAGTTCGATTCCGGTCCCGACTCCGACTCCGTTGCCTTCGCTGACGTCGACGCCGATCAGACGACGACGAAGAAGTTGACGAAGAGGCCGAATGGCTTCGACTTTTGTTGTTCTGCAATTTCTGCTCCTCCTGCTCTTTCTGCTGCTGCTGCAGTCGGCGACGCCGGAACTCCTCGGTCTGTCGGCGAATCTCCCGATCCCGCTGGCTCTGCTCCTCGCGTGCCCGCCGCTGCTTGGCGTGCTCGGCCAGCTTGTCCGCTCGGTCTGCGGCAGGGAGGGCGAAGGAGTTCAGGTGTGCCGAGAGTAGGGAGCTGATGAAGGAGCCTGAGGTTCTGGGAGGGAGCTGATGAAGGAGCCTGAGGTTCGGGAAGGGAGCTGATGAAAGAGCCTGAGGTTCGGGAAGGGGGCTGATGAAGGGTCCTGAGGTTCTGGAAGGGAGCTGATGAAAGAGCCTGAGGTTCGGGAAGGGGGCTGATGAAGGAGCCTGAGGTTCGGGAAGGGGGCTGATGAAGGAGCCTGAGGTTCGGGAAGGGGGCTGATGAAGGAGCCTGAGGTTCGGGAAGGGAGCTGATGAAGGAGCCTGAGGTTCGGGAAGGGAGCTGATGAAGGAGCCTGAGGTTCGGGAAGGGGGCTAATAAAGGGTTCTGAGGTTTGGTAAGGGGGCTGATGAAGGAGCCTGAGGTTCGGGAAGGGGGTTGATGAAGGAGCCTGATGTCAAAATAGGCTCTATTTTTACTCTGATATTTTCAGGGATCTGAATCTAGGTTAGCGAGTACGTAATGTACTAATTAATCGAAATGATGAGGCGAATCAAAACAGGTATCCGAGATTCAGGCTCCTAAATAAAATACTTGCCATAAATCAGATAGACTAGGCCCAGATAAACTAATAAAACGAGTTTACCAGCCAACTAACTGTAAACTCATTAAAACCAATAAACTCAGTAGCAGAGAGACAGCAAATCGACTCACAGGTCTTCGAGATGGCCACACTGAGTCGCTGTTGCAGCAGTTGCTGAGGCGTCAGCATTCGATTTGAGGTGGAAGTTTTACCGGCGAGCGTCGGGGCAGCGAGGGGCTGGAATTATCAGATATAAAAACTAGTTTGTGTTTATTTTACAAGTGAGCTTAAATTAAACACCCTTTCTAATGCTTAAACACACTCATTCTGATGCTTAAACACACTCATTGTGATGCTTAAACACACAGATTCTGATGCTTAAACACACTCATTCTGATGCTTAAACACACAAATTCTAATGCATAAACACATTTATCCTAATACTTAAACACATTTACTTTGATGCTTAAACACACAAATTCTGATGCATAAACAAATTTACTCTGATACTTAAACACAAATTCTTTTGTGTTTGTGAGTTAGTTTTCAAGTAGCCTTCAGTTTTACTCACCCCCACCTATACCCACAGACTGCACAACACTGCATAAAAGCAACAATTATCTGGAAAAATCAATCACCATCCCACTTAAGTTCGCACTAAATTCCATTAGCCATTGAAATTGGTTCAAGTGACCCCTACACATCTCCCTCTCTCTCTAAGCACCACCCACGTGCTGACACAAAAAAGCACAAGTTGTTTACCTTGGTTCCGCCGCTAGCAGCACTTCTGTCAAGCGGATTCGATCTGAAAAGCAATAAATTAGAAAATTGAGGTCAATTTGTAAGCAGTGTAAATGTGCATTCACGACCACCTATATGGAGTGGGGTCAGTAGCTATTAAATAAATAATTTCATTTACTTGGGTCTTTTAAACACTATTAGCAAAATATATAAAAAATAAGGGCATTATCACCACACAATAAAATATCCCTGTAGAATAGTCATCCCAAAGAGAGAATATTCCAGTAGGATAATTCTCCCCATAAGAAAATACCCCAATAGGATTATTCTCCCCATAAGAAAATATCTAATAGGATAATTATCCACAAGAAAATATCCCCATAGGATAATTCTCCCCACAAGAAAATATTCCAATAGGATAATTCTCCCCATGAGAAAATATCCCAATAGGATAATTCTCCCCATGAGAAAATATCCCCATAGGATAATTCTCCCTATAAGAAAATATCCCAATAGGATAATTCTCCCCGTGAGAAAATATCCCAATAGGATAATTCTCCCCGTGAGAAAATATCCCAATAGGATAATTCTCCCCGTGAGAAAATATCCCAATAGGATAATTCTCCCTCCACGAGAAAAAATCCCAATAGGATAATTCCCCCTCATGAGAAAATAGCCTCAAACATACAGAGCATAATTCGAAAATTTTAACTAAGACAGTAGCAGCCAACAGTTAGAAATTGAAATGTCCAAATACGAGAAACAATACTGTATCAGATTTCAAAACTAAGAGCCAAGACAGCCTAAATTAAGGGCTGGACAGAAGGCAGGCCTGAGACTAAGAGAAACTACAAAGAGACGGAATAAAATGTTCGCGTCAATCAGGAGAAAAGCGGGTTTCATTTTCACGAGAGCGTGTGAAAGTCGCTCCGCTACCCGCTCCCAGAGGGTCAGTTTTTTTCCCGGAAAAAATTAAGCTAATACAGCTGATTGCCAAGCTGATATTCCGGGGGAGGCTGACGGGGGGTGCGGACTACAAGCCCTGGGCATCTGACACATCCGTTGAAAGCAGCTCAAAGTGTCGGAAGAATCTGACTAGGAGAAGTATCTGACAGAAAATTGAAAGAATACGATGCAATATTCGAATTTTTACAAAATATTTCAAGATTCTGACACAATATACGAAAAGTCTGACACAATATCCAAATAATCTGACACAATAATAAAAGAATCTGACACAATATCCAAAGAGCCTGAGGCAGTTTCTAAAGAATCTGACACAATATCTAAAGAGTCTGACACAATATCCAAAGAGTCTGACACAATATCCAAAGAGCCTGAGGCAGTTTCTAAAGAATCTGACACAATATCCAAAGAGTCTGACACAATATCCAAAGAGCCTGAGGCAGTTTCTAAAGAATCTGACACAATATCCAAAGAGTCTGACACAATATCCAAAGAGTCTGACACAATATCCAAAGAGTCTGACA
>NIVC01000949.1:65000-112500 GCA_002269645.1 Macrostomum lignano | reverse complement strand
CGACCTTCTGGACGAAGACGAGCGCGAAGCTGACGACGAAGCCGACGAGGGTCGACGGCGGTGTCGGTGGCGGCTGCCAGTGGCGCCGGTTCTCCTCCGACTGTCGGCCGCCGTCGACTTGGAATTGGCCTTGGCCGTCGAGGAGGTCGCGGCAGCGGCGGGTCTCGGCGGCAGCTGCGGCCCGTGCTGCACAGGAATGTCGATCTGCACCGTGACGCTGCCCGCCGCTGCTTTTGCTGACGTAGCCGTCGCCGCCGATCCCGACGTCGGAGGCGGCTTTTTGTTTCTCTGCTGCTGCTTCTTATTGCGCTGGCCTGGCGCCGAGTTGTTGCCATGGTAACTGGCGCCGGCTTCTTCGGCGTCGCTTCGATCTGTGTTGCCAGCGGCGCCGTCTGACGAGTCGGAGTCTCTGCCGGGCGACAGCTGCGGCAGCGAGCTGGAGAGTCGGTTGTTTGAAGGGCTTGAGTTTGGCAGATAAAGTAGATAGGGGAGCGGATGTGAGAGAGCGGATAAGGGGAGCGGATGTGAGAGAGCGGATAAGGGGAGCGGATGTGAGAGAGCGGATAAGAGGAGCGGATTTGAGAGCGCGGATTTGAGGGAGCGGATAAGAGGAGCGGATTTGAGAGCGCGGATTTGAGGGAGCGGATAAGGGGAGCGGATTTGAAAGAGCGGATAAGGGGAGCGGATTTGAAAGAGCGGATAAGGGGAGCGGATTTGAGAGAGCGGATAAGGGGAGCGGATTTGAAAGAGCGGATAAGGGGAGCGGATTTGAGAGAGCGGATAAGGGGAGCGGATTTGAAAGAGCGGATAAGGGGAGCGGATTTGAGAGAGCGGATAAGGAGAGCGGATTTGAAAGAGCGGATAAGGGGAGCGGATTTGAAAGAGCGGATAAGGGGAGCGGATTTGAGAGAGCGGATAAGGAGAGCGGATTTGAGAGAGCGGATAAGGAGAGCGGATTTGAGAGAGCGGATAAGGAGAGCGGATTTGAAAGAGCGGATAAGGGGAGCGGATTCGAGAGAGCGGATAAGGGAGCGGATGGTGGAGCGGATCGCTAGAAAAGCACTTACAACAATCGCCGCTGGGCCGTGTGCACATCGTCAATCTCGAATCTGCATGAGATAAAAAATAAACAATCAGCCCGCGTTATGGTACACACAATGATTATGAAAATGCTACAAAATTCATCTAAAAGTTAACCTGATCCCATAGCATTAGTGAAAAACACAACAAAAAAACGAAAAATATAAAAGGACCAACTAGCCACCAGCCATTCTATATCACTCCCCGGCCGTGTCCGAAATTCAGGCTTAATCGAGAGGGGAATGGAGACACACAAAAAGAGAATCGCTAGCTCTGCCCGCTTCCAGAAGCAGGTTCAACACAGACGTTCTACAAACCCCCCCCCTCTCTCATTTATTCGGACTGTCTCCGGATTCTCGGCCTGTTTTATTCGGGATCGCGAAGGTCCAGTTTTTGGCCATTTTCGAGAATAATATAATAATAACAATACATACGTATGAATATATGCCAGACATCACTTTCAGGCCTAAGGCTTGCTGTCCGACAAATAAGCTATATGTATATAATAATGCCTATAGTGCTTCTAAGCTATCGTTTAGACTCTTACAAATATATTATAAACAAGTGCAACTGAGCATGGCGCGTGCACCACTGACTCGACTATGGCGGCACTGACTCAACTATGGCGGTACTGACTCAACTATGGCGGCACTGACTCAACTATGGCGGCACTGACTCAAATATGGCGGCACTGACTCAAATATGGCGGCACTGACTCAAATATGGCGGCACTGACTCAAATATGGCGGCACTGACGCAATTATGGCGGCACTGACTCAATTATGGCGGCACTGACTCAATTATGGCGGCACTGACTCAAATATGGCGGCACTGACTCAAATATGGCGGCACTGACTCAACTATGGCGGCACTGACTCAACTATGGCGGCACTGACTCGACTATGGCGGCACTGACTCAAATATGGCCTCACTGACTCAACTATGGCCTCACTGACTCAACTATGGCGGCACTGACTCAACTATGGCGGCACTGACTCAACTATGGCGGCACTGACTCAACTATGGCGGCACTGACTCAACTATGGCGGCACCGACTCAACTATGGCGGCACTGACTCAACTATGGCGGCACCGACTCAACTATGGCGGCACCGACTCAACTATGGCGGCACTGACTCAACTATGGCGGCACTGACTCAAATATGGCGGCACTGACTCAACTATGGCGGCACTGACTCAATTATGGCGGCACTGACTCAACTATGGCGGCACTGACTCAACTATGGCGGCACTGACTCAACTATGGCGGCACTGACTCAATTATGGCGGCACTGACTCAATTATGGCGGCACTGACTCAATTATGGCGGCACTGACTCAACTATGGCGGCACTGACTCAACTATGGCGGCACTGACTCAAATATGGCGGCACTGACTCAACTATGGCGGCACTGACTCAATTATGGCGGCACTGACTCAACTATGGCGGCACTGACTCAACTATGGCGGCACTGACTCAACTATGGCGGCACTGACTCAACTATGGCGGCACTGACTCAACTATGGCGGCACTGACTCAACTATGGCGGCACTGACTCAAATATGGCGGCACTGACTCAACTATGGCGGCACTGACTCAAATATGGCGGCACTGACTCAACTATGGCGGCACTGACTCAACTATGGCGGCACTGACTCAACTATGGCGGCACTGACTCAACTATGGCGGCACTGACTCAACTATGGCGGCACTGACTCAACTATGGCGGCACTGACTCAAATATGGCGGCACTGACTCAACTATGGCGGCACTGACGCAATTATGGGGCCGTAAAAAACTTTCTAGCAAAAGTAATGAGCCCCTAAAAAGGTCCTCAAAAACACCCGTTCAACGGAATAATTATGACTGAAAAATCGAGCATGAAGCTTTTAATGAATAAAAACTCAAAGCTGAAATCAAGCTTTATTCGAATCCGGAGATGTTAAAAGCAGAAACAGCAAAAACGTCACGAGTATCGGGGGAGGCAAAACACGCAGATTCATTAGCAGTGGCCAAAAAGGTGAAAAAACTGGACTATAAAAATGGTCTTTGGAGAAAATTTCAAAATGAAACGAAAATTGAAAGCCAGAGAGAAGGCAGAGAAGATGAAAGCGGAAAATGCAAAAAAAGCTGCACTACTTTGTGACGCTGAGCTGAAGGCGAAAAAAAACTAAGAAGCCAAAAAAGGAAGACTGGCTTCTTCTTCTAGGAGACTCAGGGATCGTTTATGAATGACGGCAGCTGCAGGCTGTCAGGCAGGCCAGAAGAGGCCAGCAGGAAACGGACAGGAAAATGGGATTTTAAATGAATAATTTGGGAGAGTTAGGGTGAAGTGGCGCTATGCCAAAGCGTATATACACACAATAAATTTACTCTGAATGTGTCCACAAGAGGCGCCAAAAAGTACACTTAAAATCTAGGGGCGCCAACCATATTCGATAATCTAATAGCACCAAAAATCGATAATGCATTGGCGCCAAAAAAATCGATAATTCCGTGGAGCGCCAAAAAAATCGATAATTCCGTGGAGCGCCAAAAAACCGATAATCCAGTAGCACCAAAAATCGATAATCCAATGGCGCTAAAAATCGGTAATTCCCTGGCGCCAAAAAACTGATAATACAGTGGCACCAAAAAATCAATAATCTCGTGGCGCCAAAAAATCGATAATGCAGTGGCCCTAAAATCGATTATTCCGTGGCGCCAAAAAATCGATAATCCAGTGGCACCAAAAATCGATAATCCAATGGCGCCAAAAATCGGTAATTCCCTGGCGCCAAAAAACTGATAATACAGTGGCACCAAAAAATCAATAATCTCGTGGCGCCAAAAATCGATAATCCAATAGCACCAAAAATCGATAATCCCGTGCAGCGCCAAAAATCGATAATCCAATAGCACCAAAAATCGATAATCCCGTGCAGCGCCAAAAAATCGATAATCCAATAGCACCAAAAATCGATAATCCCATGGAGCGCCAAAAAAATCGATAATCCAATAGCACCAAAAATTTATAATTTAGTGGCACCAAAAAATCGATAATCCCGTGGCGCCAAAAAATCGACAAATCCGTGGCACCGAAAAACCGATAATCCAAAAGCAACAAATTTCGCTTTCACTCACCTCAAAGGTCTCAGCTGACTTCGCTGCTTCAGCCGCTGCTCTTTGAACATTCGCCTCTCTCGACGCGACTTTTTTCCCTGAAACAATTGGGGGAATTAGCTTCGAATTGCGGCAATCTCGAAGGAATCGCAATAGCAGAAATCCCAATTGCGCAACAGAATATTCTTCGAAAATTAAGCCTCGCCATAGTTTGCCATTTCATCCTCATTAACTATGCGTAAATTATAGCGTGAGAATTCGCGCCCGGGCTGAAACTCAACTCTCAAGGGGATTTTAGAATAATATACATAAATGCTTGGATTTGAATACAAGATAAATTTTGCATAAAATAAAACTTTGCTATCCAGATCATACAGCTGGTGTAGCATGCAGATGTCAAGATTTCTTCACACAATCACAAGTCTACTTAAGAATTTCTTTAAAGACGCAAACAAAAAATTCAAATTTAATAGGCTTTGCGAAAAACTATCGAACTAAAGTAATGAAGCTTTGGTAAGTAGCTTACTTGTGATTACAGACTCGATCATTACAGACTGATTGATTACAGACTCGATCATTACAGACTGATTGATTACAGACTCGATCATTACAGACTGATTGATTACAGACTCGATCATTACAGACTGATTGATTACAGACTCGATAAATACAGAGTGATTGATTACAGACTCGATCATTACAGACTGATTTATTACAGACTCGATAAATACAGAGTGATTGATTACAGACTCGATGATTACAGACTGATTTATTACAGACTCGATAAATACAGAGTGATTGATTACAGACTCGATCATTACAGACTGATTTATTACAGACTCGATAAATACAGAGTGATTGATTACAGACTCGATCATTACAGACTGATTGATTACAGACTCGATCATTACAGACTGATTGATTACAGACTCGATCATTACAGACTGATTTATTACAGACTCGATAAATACAGAGTGATTGATTACAGACTCGATCATTACAGACTGATTGATTACAGAATCGCTCATTACAGAGTCCGTGCGGTCACTCACCGACATCTGAGCGCGTTCCTCTTCCTCGGCCTTAGCCAGTCGCTCGGTCTCCTCCAGCTCCTTGTCGAGCCTGAGCAGCTTGAGAAAATCACTTTTCTCCATGCCGTACTTGTGGGACACGGTCAGCACGGTGCGCACCTGATCCGGTGTCAGTTTCTCGGGCTCAATGTCCACGTCTGAAATGGCGGGTTAAGAGACCCCCCAACATTGCTACAAGTCATTGCTGTTACAAAATGCGCTAAAGATCTTTGAGACCAAATATTGAAGTTATCTTTACAATCTTTTCAAGCCGAACAGAGATGTCAAAAAAGAGAAAACAAAGACCAGTTACACTCAACCAACTCTTTTTTAACTTTGCCCAGCCTTCTTTTCAAAGCAATTTATACAAGAAAATCTATCAGATTTGAAAATCTGAAAACACCAACTTTCTTCTAGCGCAATCAACATGGAAAATCTTTTCAACCAGCCGGACAAAGAACAGATGAGGGTCATTGAGAAATTACTCGTACTTGCGACTCGTTGTAGACATGCGCGCGGTTAGAAAAAAATAGAGTAGCAGGGACTGAACAAAAAACGCAATCAGAGCCTTAGAAACGGAATGTCGTTTGAGCTTTGAAGTCTCTCCATCAGATTCTATGCTCTCTGGCAAAAACAATAAAAGCCAGGGTGAATTAAATACAAATCTTGGAGCCACAGCTCAAAAGCATTTTGTTTTGGAACTAGTGGCGCAAATAAAACGCATTAAAACCCAGGGCTCCAAAAACAGCCCCTTAGAATCTAAGGGCGCCAAGAACAGTCCCCTAGAATCTAAGGGCGCCAAGAACAGCCCCTTAGAATCTAGGGGCGCCAAGAACAGCCCTTTAGAATCTAGGGGCGCCAAGAACAGCCCATTAGAATCTAGGGGCGCCAAGAACAGCCCCTTAGAATCTAGGGGCGCCAAGAACAGCCCCTTAGAATCTAGGGGCGCGAAGAACAGTCCCTTCGAATCTAGGGGCGCCAAAGACAGCCTTTAGAATCTAGGGGCGCCAAAAACAGCCCCTTAAAATCCGAGGGTGCCAAAAACAGCCTCCAAGATTTCAAGGACGCCAAAAACATTTCCTTAGTATCTAGGAGCGCAAAAAAGAAGCCACTAGAATCAGGGGGAAGAAGCCTTTAACAATACATCATATTTTAGGGCTCTAATAGTACACTATTGATTACTAAGCAGGTTCCAGAGCAACAGAACTTTAAACTGCATTTATTAACAATTTTATACATGTCGTGACTCGAAATTTGATTAAATCCAGGTTCTAAATCTAGTAAAGCTCCTTGAATTGAAAAAAACAACTGAAATTTTCCAGCAAACATCAAGTCAAAGATTCTGACACTCGAAAGTGGAGGAAGGGAGGTCTCAGGACTACTATAGTTTGGTTCTGTTGCCATCAGCCACTTTGTCACGCAATCAAACGGCGAGACAGAGAGCAGCGTCATCTATCGAATAAAGAGCCCTTTCCACTCTCTAGAGAGAAGCACAAAAAGGGGAAAAATGAATTCTCCGCCTCTTCAAATCCCAAACGAATGCTTTCGATCAAGTCTTGTGTCTCACGCAGAGAAAACCAACGGTTACGTTGGTCTCGCGCGGTCCTCCTTCCCTCTCTCAATATGCCGAGCCAAAAAAACAACTGTAGGAATATCGAAGGGAGGGCAGGGGCTACGGGGGGTTTAGGGCAATTAAGCGTGTGAGCCTGTGTCATGGACCTGTGGAGCCGCCAACCTTTGGATTCGAAACCCAAGAATTGGGACTGAAAGAAAGAAATCAGTAATCCCATCCTAATTTATCTTCTATTATCCCAACTGGGGTTGATTGAGACGTAGATATTCTCGATGATTGTACGAGTACACGCCTTGCAGGCTTAATATTGATATTTGCCACTTTGAAATAAACTGCTCCCCATTATCGGAGCAATTTGGCATCCCCTTTGGCCTTTTGCCTTTTCTCAGGCTGGCACAATCCAGTCCAGGATGGTTTCAGAGGTCTATAGTCTGCTTAAAATGGTCGTCGACGATGGCCTTGGTGGGAACGGGTGGCGTGCAGCCCCCCGACCCCTCACCCACCCACTGATCGAGGTTAATTAAAGAGACCGACAGGCAGACAGTCAGTTGGCCGCAATCCTTAATTATATTGGCAGGGGGAGGAGCAGAGAAGAAAGGCTTGGCAGGTCGCCCCGGCCACAAAAATATGGGACAGGAAACAATAGGGTTCCGAGAGGGGTGAGCGGGAAGGCGGACGTCGTCCACTGTTCCTTATTCCCCTCAAAAACTCGCTCGCCAGTCAGGGCGGCGAAAATATATTATCAGAACTAATCGGCCATGCCATGCCTGTCTAGTCAACAGCTGGCAACCGGGGGGGGGGGCTGTCGACCCGCAAAACTCGAAAAGAGTAATGTTCTACGTGTTGCATACAAAATGAAGGGCCTATAGTTAACGAATTCGTTGTTTGGTTTGTTTTTAAATCGCACCCGATCCAGCTAGCGACTCGGTTTGATCGATTCCCGGTCAACAAAATAATCGATTAATCACGCCAATCTTTTCGGTGTCCGTCAAAGCGAACGACTGATAGCATATTGGAGAAATGGGAAAAAGATGGCAATGAAGATTCCAATGCTACAATTGAAGAACACTTGTTAACTATACGGCTCACCAAGTGGAGAACGCCAACACTCTCATTGCCTGTGTCCACAAACTCTCCAACCTGCCCCAACACCTCACGCAGTGAAGAGATGGAAACGGCCAAAAAAATGGTGCAAATAAGCGAAGCGATCAGTTAACGAAGGCCAGAAAAGGAAACAAGAGCTGCTGTAGAGCCATTGCTGCACACTCGTTGTCGCATCTTCAGGTCAAACAGGCGAGTGCTGACAAAACAGGCTTAGCACACACGCCAGGCTCCAACTTTGGGCTTGCCCACCTGTTGACACACGGGCCTTAGCATTCTAGATGTCTAAGCATCCCCCATCTTTTTCGTTAGGAAAACCAAGCAAGCTCAGCTTCAAGGATCAAGACAGCGACGACGAGAGAAGAATTTCGACTGAAGAACCTGTAACCAAGGAACAGTAAAATAGCTCAATATTGACTCAGCTGTCTCCGACGTCGTTAACAAAGGTCCTGAGCAGGGTGGTTCGTATCAAACAGTTGCAACCACATTTTTAATTAAGAGATTCCAAGCCTCTGCTGCTAGATTCAACAAACCAGCCATTTTAAAAATGGCAACTTTAGTCTCTTCGACTTCAGAATAATCTTTACACGTCCAGTTAACGCTGCATAGTGTTGTTCTGGGTGGATATAGTCATCGATGACAGTGATGATACAATCATCTCCGTTCTTTATACCATCGTAATGAGCCCGTTATAAACATTATGATAGGTCAATTTGACAGCTATTAAATGCTCGGATAGTACTAATTACAAAAACCCGGATGACCCATAACATGGGATAAATCCAGTTGACTTATTTATTTTTTAATGTCTAATAAAATAATCGTGTTTTGACGACAACAGCCTGGCTCATTTTACTTTCAACTTTCCTGAATTCCTAAAAAACCACACGGTAGCAACAGGCATTGACAAAAGCCAGTATGGAACCGGCAGAGGCCGCGGCAGGCAGTCAGCTTCGTCTTCGACAAAGGACTCGGCAGAGCGCGCGCGGTCAGAGCCGCGTAACTTTCCCAGTTTTTGCCCCTAGCTAATAGCAAGCAGCGCAAAGCAACGGGCGCGACGCGGAACGAGACGCCATCGTACAAAACTTCAACAAGCGAAGCGTTGCGTTCTGCATTGTGGAGAAGCTCAGAGCAGAGCTGCTGCGGCCTATTGAGACTGCAGCTCTCTCTCTCTCTCTCTGCCTTTGTCTGTCTCTGCAGCGTTCCCTGACATGGCGGAAGGAAAAAATCTATAACACAGAAATTTCCCTCTCAATCCATTCACCCGGACATTGTCCGCCCGATCGAGTCGCGACAGTTAAAAAAGTTCGACAGTTTAGAACAGAGAAAAAGCATCTGAAACTGCCCTCTCCCCTCTCCACCTCTGGAGCCGCGAGCAGCGAGGCAAATCAGTTAAAGGTAGAAGCTAGGCTAATGCATCCCTCCTGACCTCTCATCATCAAATTGTTGCCACCAACAAAAACAGACGGGATCCGCGCCACCCTAGTTTCTCCACCCATCCGTGTCCCTCTTGTTTCCCTATTCCAGCTTCCGCTCTTCATCTCTGCTTACAGCTGCTTCTCCGCTACAGACCTCAGAGTCGATGAATTCTATCTACTAAAAGAGAAAGCCAACAGAGGCCGGTAGGCCCCGGTCTAAAGCGGGAAATGAGAGCGGAGCCGCGTATTGCATTTTTTACTTCTCTGTTAGCCCAAAGACCGGACTAGCGGAAATATTCACCCCGGCGAGAAAAAAGTTCTCCGGTAAAAAAACAGCAGGCAAACCGACCCGAAAAAATATCGGATTTGCCAATCAGCTATACACAGATCAGAGTTTTTAACAAAGAGCCAAAGCTCAGACAGGTGGACTAGCTACTCGTAAAAAAATTGTTTGGTTGAAAGACAGACAGCCTCCGCGCCCCGATTTCAATTCCATTGCCGCACAGGCTGCGCTGGAATTCAATGCTGTGCAATCAAAGCAAGATGAATACGAATACGTTCAAACAGAATCCTGGTTAGCTTAATGGTTTGGGCTGCAACAGTGAAACTGAAAACACCAGCTGTTGCCGCTGCTTTTGTGTGTAACTGTACCGCGTTGCTTGCTTGCTTTCTAGTTGCTCTCAGCAGTTTGCTGCTCCTAGAACGACGATGCAACCAAGAACAAAGATTGCATGTGTAGCGGAAACTATCGAAGAGCTGACACATCGAAGAGTTTAGCTAGCTTAAAAACTTTTCAACCGTCTTTCAAGGCATTGTCACACCCAGTAAAGGGTTTGTTTGCACCGCGTCCATCGATTATCAAAGAGCCCTTTTCTTCTTTGATACAGCTATTTGCAGCCAACTTTTTATCATCTAGCATATATTCTTCCTCCTGTCCCTTCTATTGTCTTCCTAGATCTTTAATGGCAGCGCAGAATGGCATTGACCCAAGCGGTATAAGACAGGCAATTGTGTGTATTTATCATTAAAACCTGATGGATGGATGGTTAGCCCTTGGCGCCCGCTTATCACGTGAGCATATAACTGTGTTTTCATCTGCGCTTTTCGACATGGCTAGGACTCAGGACGGCGTTTTTTGTATTCTCAAGGACGGCGCCTTGTAAAGCCGAGAAAAGATACGCCTGTCTGCATGGCCTCAAGGAAGGCGGAGGACAGTTAAGAGGGTGAGAGCAAGACAACGGGAAATGCAGCAGGTGGCAGAAGCCACCGTTTGTTCCAATTTTGCCTCTACACTATATTTCTTCTTTTACACTGCCTGCCTTCCCTTCCGCTTTTGGTCTCCGTATTTTTCTCTTTTGCATCGGCGTGGCGGTACTAGCAGCAGCAATATGTGCTAATGTAAATTGTGAGGCCAATGCATGCGCGGGCTGCTGCTGTCGCTGTAATTCTCTTTCAGGCCCGTGTCGAATATGTATCGAAGCAGCCCTAGGGGCTAAATGTCCGGCACTGCAGCACCATGTAGCAGGCAGTCTACTATACAGCACAGCACATCAAGCCGCTTCGTTTAATAATTTTCTTTTGACTTTTTAGAGTAGCCTCACACACGAACCGGCACTCTACGATACAAAGAAGGAATGAATGAGAGAAAAAAATACAATGTTAAACCGGTCCATCTAGCCACTTTTCACGCGACCCCTGCGTAACCCTACATTCTCAAGCACTAATCATCAAGGAGCAGAGGAAGGAGCGAGGAAGGAGAGGTCCCAGTTTGGACCGACATCCTTTGTGTAATCCTCTTTTTGGGCGATCTTTGGGTGCCGCCGCCGCCGCCGCCGCCGCCGCCGCCTTCCCTCGTGACCGCTGCACACACACAAACACAGCGCAGCCATTTCTTTTGTCCGATAAACATGCATATATAATCTACACGATATAAGCTTGAGGACACACAAGATATTATAAATTTTCCAGAGAGATTGGCGGCAAGTAGTGTACGCGCACACCTGGCACAAAGAGGCGCGCGCTTCTTGATTGCTGGTCGGAAGTAAACTAGTCAGCAGAATCGGCCAACGCCACTACAATAATCAGTTCCACAAGCAGCATTTTTTCATCAAAACTGCTCAAGCCGCCGCTGGTCTCTGTGCGTACAAGCGCTACTCAGCCGGTGCCAATATTGCCGGAGCTCAAAACGTCTCTGTGGCTTTCTTCCCTCCTCTCCACTATTAAGTGACGCCTTCCTGACAGCTGGTTGTCCGGTCTCTGCAATCGCGGCACTTCCTGAACGGCCTGTGCCGCGCTCTCTGTTATAAAGCGATTGCCACTGCACATTTCATTTCATTACATGCGCAGTTTAATGTACAACTTAGTAACAACTAGGATTGCAATAAACTGACTGACATAATCGGCTGCTAGCATTTAGCCACGTTGATATATTTACCAATTCCTTCGATAAGATCATTCAGGTCAATTCCTTCGATTAAAGAGGGCAGCATCAGCTACAGAGGGCAGCATCAGCTGCAGAGGGCAGCATCAGCTACAGAGGGCAGCATCAGCTACAGAGCATCAGCTACAGAGCATCAGCTACAGAGGGCAGCATCAGCTACAGAGGGCAGCATCAGCTACAGAGGGCAGCATCAGCTACAGAGCATCAGCTACAGAGGGCAGCATCAGCTACAGAGATCTCCGTGACTGCTGCTGGAGACTGGCTGCAATGAGACGCTGGACTAAGCTTGGTGGGGCAAATTCCGAGTCTAAGGTGATTGTACTCACCAATATCTTCGTCGGAAATGTCCATATCCGAGTTTGAGTCGTCGGCAGATGCGGCAGGCACATGCACAGCGCTCGTGCTATCACTATACGTGTAGCCGATAGCAGCTTTTGCTTCACTATAAATAAAAACCGAAATTTTAATAGTAGTGAAAAATGAGTCATGTCAAAAACCAAAACTGATTAATGAAAATATCAAACTGACCTCTTCTTGGACTTTTCCGTTTCTTCTTTCTTAGAATCGTCCAAGCCGAACTTTTCTTCCATTTCAATCTGACGCAGAGCGGACTGCTCGGAAACTGCGTGGTGGGGAGAAAATAATACGAAATTAGTAGTGCTATATTAAATTGCCAGCAGACTACTAGAATTTGCGACAAAAGTAGTAAGTAGCACATTTTAACGCGATTTCTAAAAACTAAACTCCCTTATAATTCGAGCATCAAAGAACCGATTGTCGGCCTGAACTAGCATGAATAAATGAATCTAACAATAAGAACGTTTTACTTACGAGAAGCATGCTCATTTTGAACAAGCACTCTGTACCTCTCATAATTGCAGCAGCGCTCCTCGTTCACTTCTTCGCGAGTTGAACTAAAATTAATGGAAAAGTGAGGTGGGTTAAGAGGAATTACATGTAACAGGGCGGGTAAGGCTAACCAATGAAGAGAGTCCTATGCCGGCGGATTCTGGTATGCTAATGTCTGACACTCATGACACTTCCGACACTCACCTGACACTGCCCGACACTCATCTGACACTGCCCGACACTCACCTGACACTGCCCGACACTCATCTGACACTGCCCGACACTCATCTGACACTGCCCGACACTCATCTGACACTGCCCGACACTCATCTGACACTGCCCGACACTCACCTGACACTGCCCGACACTCATCTGACACTGCCCGACTGACACTCATCTGACACTGCACGACAGACACTCATCTGACACTGCACGACCGACACTCATCTGACACTGCACGACCGACACTCATCTGACACTGCCCGACAGACACTCATCTGACACTGCCCGACACTCATCTGACACTGCCCGACCGACACTCATCTGACACTGCACGACAGACACTCATCTGACACTGCACGACCGACACTCATCTGACACTGCACGACCGACACTCATCTGACACTGCACGACCGACACTCATCTGACACTGCACGACAGACACTCATCTGACACTGCACGACACACACTCATCTGACACTGCACGACCGACACTCATCTGACACTGCCCGACTGACACTCATCTGACACTGCACGACAGACACTCATCTGACACTGCACGACAGACACTCACCTGACACTGCCCGACAGACACTCACCTGACACTGCCCGACAGACACTCATCTGACACTGCCCGACACTCATCTGACACTGCCCGACACTCATCTGACACTGCCCGACACTCACCTGACACTGCCCGACACTCATCTGACACTGCCCGACCGACACTCATCTGACACTGCCCGACACTCATCTGACACTGCCCGACACTCATCTGACACTGCCCGACACTCACCTGACACTGCCCGACACTCATCTGACACTGCCCGACCGACACTCATCTGACACTGCCCGACAGACACTCATCTGACACTGCCCGACCGACACTCATCTGACACTGCACGACAGACACTCATCTGACACTGCCCGACCGACACTCATCTGACACTGCACGACAGACACTCACCTGACACTGCCCGACAGACACTCATCTGACACTGCCCGACACTCATCTGACACTGCCCGACCGACACTCATCTGACACTGCCCGACACTCATCTGACACTGCCCGACACTCACCTGACACTGCCCGACACTCATCTGACACTGCCCGACCGACACTCATCTGACACTGCCCGACACTCATCTGACACTGCCCGACACTCATCTGACACTGCCCGACACTCACCTGACACTGCCCGACACTCATCTGACACTGCCCGACCGATACTCATCTGACACTGCCCGACACTCATCTGACACTGCCCGACACTCATCTGACACTGCCCGACACTCACCTGACACTGCCCGACACTCATCTGACACTGCCCGACCGACACTCATCCGACACTGCCCGACACTCATCTGACACTGCCCGACACTCACCTGACACTGCCCGACACTCATCTGACACTGCCCGACACTCATCTGACACTGCCCGACACTCACCTGACACTGCCCGACACTCACCTGACACTGCCCGACTGACACTCATCTGACACTGCACGACAGACACTCATCTGACACTGCACGACAGACACTCACCTGACACTGCCCGACAGACACTCACCTGACACTGCCCGACAGACACTCATCTGACACTGCCCGACACTCATCTGACACTGCCCGACACTCATCTGACACTGCCCGACACTCACCTGACACTGCCCGACACTCATCTGACACTGCCCGACCGACACTCATCTGACACTGCCCGACACTCATCTGACACTGCCCGACACTCATCTGACACTGCCCGACACTCACCTGACACTGCCCGACACTCATCTGACACTGCCCGACCGACACTCATCTGACACTGCCCGACAGACACTCATCTGACACTGCCCGACCGACACTCATCTGACACTGCACGACAGACACTCATCTGACACTGCCCGACCGACACTCATCTGACACTGCACGACAGACACTCACCTGACACTGCCCGACAGACACTCATCTGACACTGCCCGACACTCATCTGACACTGCCCGACCGACACTCATCTGACACTGCCCGACACTCATCTGACACTGCCCGACACTCACCTGACACTGCCCGACACTCATCTGACACTGCCCGACCGACACTCATCTGACACTGCCCGACACTCATCTGACACTGCCCGACACTCATCTGACACTGCCCGACACTCACCTGACACTGCCCGACACTCATCTGACACTGCCCGACCGATACTCATCTGACACTGCCCGACACTCATCTGACACTGCCCGACACTCATCTGACACTGCCCGACACTCACCTGACACTGCCCGACACTCATCTGACACTGCCCGACCGACACTCATCCGACACTGCCCGACACTCATCTGACACTGCCCGACACTCACCTGACACTGCCCGACACTCATCTGACACTGCCCGACACTCATCTGACACTGCCCGACACTCACCTGACACTGCCCGACACTCACCTGACACTGCCCGACACTCATCTGACACTGCCCGACCGACACTCATCTGACACTGCCCGACACACCTGACACTGCCCACCACTCATCTGACACTGCCCGACACTCATCTGACACTGCCCGACACTCACCAGACACTGCCCGACACTCATCTGACACTGCCCGACCGACACTCATCTGACACTGCCCGACACTCACCAGACACTGCCCGACACTGCCCGACCGACACTCATCTGACACTGCCCGACCGACACTCATCTGACACTGCCCGACACTCACCTGACACTGCCCGACAGACACTCATCTGACACTGCCCGACCGACACTCATCTGACACTGCCCGACCGACACTCATCTGACACTGCCCGACACTCATCTGACACTGCACGACACTCATCTGACACTGCCCGACCGACACTCATCTGACACTGCCCGACACTCATCTGACACTGCCCGACACTCATCTGACACTGCCCGACACTCATCTGACACTGCCCGACCGACACCTGACAATGTCCGAATAAAATCCAACAAAGACCAATCTAGCCACTCAAATGAATAGAACAAAGACCAACCCAGCTAGTTGAGTAAGGGAACTCAGATACACGCATCAAACACAAAATTAAACAGAACTATCACCATACAGTAAATTACACAGCCAAAAACAACAAGCCGCCGTACCGCCGTTTCTCCGCCTGTTTTTTAGCGCTGGAATCGGCCGTGGCGTCGAGATTCGCGCGAACATCGAACCGATCGATGAGCACCTCCGGGTTGCCCTGCCACTTCAGCCTGAAGTTGCGGGGTTTTAAATTGGAGGAAAGCAAAATTGAAAAGCAACAAAACGGAGTGTTTTTCCTAATTGAGAGTTGTTGATCAAGTCGCAGGCGAATGGAGGATCACACGGGGACAAGTGCGGATGCACTTCAGCAGAGACCAACTGGCTGGCTGCCAATGCCTTACATTGTTTGCGGATTTTCCGCCGCGTGGAACACGTCAGAGTCGCAGTGGATTCGGGCTTGACGCCCGGTCAGGCGCATAAACTTGATCGGGTCCTGCTTCTGGAAGAGGTGCAGCAAGGGGCTCATTTGTCTATCATTCATCTATCTATCTATCTATCTATCTAACTATCTATCTATCTATCTATCTATCTATCTATCTATCTATCTATCTATCTATCTATCTATCTATCTACCTATCTACCATCTATCTATCTACCTATCTATCTATCTATCTATCTATCTGTCTCTATCTATCTATCTATCTATCTATCTATCTATCTATCTATCTATCTATCTATCTATCTATCTATCTATCTATCTACCTATCTATCTATCTATCTATCTATCTATCTATCTACATATCTACCATCTATCTATCTACCTATCTATCTATCTATCTATCTGTCTCTATCTATCTATCTATCTATCTATCTATCTATCTATCTATCTATCTATCTACCTATCTATCTATCTATCTATCTATCTATCTATCTATCTATCTATCTATCTATCTATCTATCTATCTATCTATCTATCTATCTATCTATCTATCTATCTATCTATCTATCTATCTATCTATCTACGTATCTACCTATCTATCTATCTATCTATCTATCTATCTATCTATCTATCTATCTATCTATCTATCTATCTATCTATCTATCTATCTATCTATAATCTATCTATCTATCTATCTATCTATCTATCTATCTATCTATCTATCTATCTATCTATCTATCTATCTATCTATCTATCTATCTATCTATCTATCTATCTATCTACCTATCTACCATCTATCTATCTACCTATCTATCTATCTATCTATCTATCTATCTATCTATCTATCTATCTATCTATCTATCTATCTATCTATCTACAGTATCAGACAGGCACTCACAATTCGCTGATAATATTCTCTCCGACGCTGGGCCCGTTTTCTATAATCAACCATAGAGGTTCGAATTTGTTTCTCCTGGCGCCTGGCCTCCACCCACATGGTCTGTCAGGAGTGTTTTCGTGTTCCTGCTGAGCTGAATGCCAAATAGTGTGCGCACACGATATCCGCAACGAAAATAAGCTAAACTGAGCTTGATAATTGACATGAACGGAAACAGTGCAATATTTAAATATTTATAAGAATACTAGCATGTATTAAAAGGATTTTTACGCAAAGTTCAATAATTGAACCTTCCTATGGCTATGCAAAACTTGTGCATAGAGGAGACAGGAAATCTACAGGGCTATCATTAGGACATTTTCATAGGAACTTCAGGTAAATACTCTTGGATTGCTCAGGGCATTTTTTAGGGAATCTTTGGACCTGTTCTCATAGAATCTTCCCGACTCTTCTCTGACATCTACAGGGCTATTCTCATGACATATTCAGGATAATTTTCATGACATATTCAGGATTATTCTCATGACATATTCAGGATTATTCTCATGACATATTCAGGACTATTTTCATGGTATCTACAGGGCTATTCTCATGGCATCTACAGGGCTATTCTCATGACAACTTCAGGGCTATTCTCATGACAACTTCAGGGCTATTCTCATTACAATTTCAGGGCTATTCTCATGACAACTTCAGGGCTATTCTCATTACAATTTCAGGGCTATTCTCATGACAACTTTAGGGCTATTCTCATTACAATTTCAGGGCTATTCTCATGGCATCTTCAGGGCTATTCTCATTACAATTTCAGGGCTATTCTCATGACAACTTCAGGGCTATTCTCATTACAATTTCAGGGCTATTCTCATGGCATCTTCAGGGCTATTCTCATTACAATTTCAGGGCTATTCTCATGGCATCTTCAGGGCTATTCTCATTACAATTTCAGGGCTATTCTCATGGCATCTTCAGGGCTATTCTCATTACAATTTCAGGGCTATTCTCATGGCATCTTCAGGGCTATTCTCATTACAATTTCAGGGCTATTCTCATGGCATCTATAGGGCTATTCTCATGGCATCTACAGGGCTCTTCTCATGGCAACTTCAAGGCTATTCTCATGGCATCTTCAGGACTATTCTCATGACATCTTCAGGATTATTCCTAGGGAATCTTTAAAGACTGTTCAGAGAAATTCTCATTGAAATGTCAGGTTCAATTTATGCTTTCAAATGGCACAACATATAAGGTTATTTTTGCGGCAACTATGAAAAAAAAATTCAAACTTTGATTTGGCCCAATTTCGCATTATATTTTGAACTGACGCAGACATAAAAAGTACAGAGAAACAAAGAATGAGCATATAAAAATATACGCTTTTTGATATAATGGAAAGTTTACAGGAGACATCAAGTTTCACCTTCGTTTTTAAGAGAATATGTTAGGTCACTGAAACTTGGAATCACTGGAATATTAAACTTACAAATTAGAATTGCGCTTACATAAAATCGAACTTCATTTGTAAGCGAATTGATTGAACTTCAACTGTAGACTGTAGCAAACCTTTTGAAGCAACAATAAAGTTAAGCTGCACGAAATAATGAAAGCGAGAATTTAATTAGGTTGCTGAGCGTGTGCGGAGATGCTACTAGCAGTAGGCTGTAAGCGCATGCGCATGATAAAATAACATTGTTAACAGCTTAGACTAGAAGCGATAGAAATTGAGCAAAACTGAGAAGCAGGAAGAGAAAGTGACAGATAGTTATCAGATTCAGGATGAGAGTGACAGGCTGGAGTGACAATGGATGCAGGGAGAGAGTGACAGTCTGGAGTGACAACTGGGTACAGAGCGAGAGTGACAGGCTGGAGTGACAATGGATTCAGGATGAGAGTGACAGGCTGGAGTGACAATGGATGCAGGGAGAGAGTGACAGTCTGGAGTGACAACTGGGTACAGAGCGAGAGTGACAGGCTGGAGTGACAATGGATGCAGGGAGAGAGTGACAGGCTGGAGTGACAATGAGATACAGGGAGAGAGTGACAGTGTTGAGTGACAACTGGGTACAGAGCGAGAGTGACAGACTGCAGTGACAATGGGATACAGGGAGAGAGTGACAGTGTGGAGTGACAACTGGGTACAGGGTTAAAGTGACAAATGAGAGATGGCGTAACAATGAATTTCGCGTCAACAGAGTACAAAAACAACAGTTATTAGGAAACAAAAATCAGTAACAGGATGACATGACAACAGGGCAGTTCAGAATATACGAGCATACGTGCATATATAATAATGAGAATGCATAGCTGGTTCCTTCAACCAACCTAGCGAGAGTAACTTTAAAAAATCAGTAAAACAACACAAAAATATAAGTTCAGTCCTATTTAATCAAAGACGAAATTAATTAAATGTTTTGTTTTAGCAACAGAGAACTTAATTAAAACAAAAATAATTAAAACGAAGGTTTACTAGGATAGAAATTCACCTGGTTTTATCGATCATAAATCATTAGAGCTTTACACGGAATTTGTACTCGATGATCTTTGTTCAATTGTACAGGACTATGTAGCAACACAAATAATTATCAGCAATTGTTCTTGCTTTATATCATAGGGGTCTTTTTTCCCTAAACCGCATTCGAGTTCTCAATCATAGGGGTCTTTATTCCCTTAACCCTATTCGAGTTCTCAATCATAAAGGTCTTTATTCCCTAAACCGCATTCGAGTTCTCAATCATAGGGGTCTTTATTCCCTTAACCCTATTCGAGTTTTCAATCATAAAGGTCTTTATTCCCTAAACCGCATTCGAGTTCTCAATCATAGGGGTCTTTATTCCCTAAACCCCATTCGATTTCTCAATCATAGGGATCTTTATCCCCTAAATCCCATTCGAGTTCTCAGTTATAGGGATATTAATCCCCTAAACCCTATTCGAGGTCTCAAAAATAGGGATCTTTATCCCCTGGTTTCCCAGTCGAGTTTCTATAGGGATCTTTATCCCATGGTTCCATATTCGAGTTTCTATAAGGATCTTTATCCCCTTGTTTCCCATTCGAGTTTCTATAGGGATCTTTATCCCATTCGATTTCCTAAAGGGATCTTTATCCCCTGGTTTCTAATTCGAGTTCTCAATAATAGGATCTTTATCCCATTCGATTTCCTAAAGGGATCTTTATCCCCTGGTTTCTAATTCGAGTTCTCAATAATAGGGATCTTTATCCCCTTGTTTCCCATTCGAGTTCTCAATAATAGGGATCTTTATCCCCTGGTTTCTAATTCTAGTTCTCAATAATAGGGATCTTTATCCCCTTGTTTCCCATTCGAGTTCTCAATAATAGAGATCTTTATCCTCTGGTTCCCCATTCGAGTTTCCAAAGGGATCTTTATCCCTGGTTTCCCATTCGAGTTCCTATAGGGATCTTTATGCGAAGGTTCCCTATTCGAGTTTCTATAGGGATCTCTATCCCCTGGTTCCCTATGCGAGTTCCTATAGGGATCTCTATCCCATGGTTCCCTATTCGATTTCTTATAGGGAGGGATCTTGATTCTAAATAACACGGTCATGCTCTCGGGGGATCCTTAATCCCCATTCCTCTATTCCGCGATTCTATAAGGACCAATTATCCCAATCTTCCAGCTGTCATTCAATCAATCAGTATTTGTCATAGCATTTCCATCGATCATCCATCCATCCAGAACAATTTAGCCCTAAGTCGGCAGCGTGCGATGCAGGGCGCCCATATCCAGTCGGAAATTCGACCAGGCAGACGAACTGAAACGCGACACAGCTTGCTGCTGTGGCTGTTGCTGCTGCTGCTGTTGTTGCGGCTGCTGCCCATTACTTCGACCATTGCTTCGATTGGGACTGGGCTCATAATCCTGATAGATTTGCAATGGCAGTCCCAGTCTAGCGGCCTCTAAAGCCAGCGTGTTCAACTCTTGAAAACTCATAGAATCGGCATCAGGGACGGTTAGAATGCCCGACGGAGACTTGACAACTGGATGGGACAGGCCCAGAGATGCGGCTGTGGCTGCCGCAGCGTTGGATGATGCGGCTGAATCTGCAGCAACAGCAGCGGCGGAAGTTGAAGGCGTTCGGCCGCGACCTCCGCCGCCACCGCCACCACCACGTTTCTGTTTTCCACCGCGCCTGCCTCCCCCGCCATTTTCTTTATTATTATTATTATTACTACTGTTAGTAGTAGTTGTAGTAGTAGTATTATTGACAGGCAACGGAGCGGCCGCGGCATCGCCAGAGCCAGCAGCGGCAGCTGAAGATCTAGAATTCTTGCGCTGCTGTTGAGATCGCTTCTGATGTTGCTGGGCAGCTGCAGAAGCTTGAAGCATCAGCGGAGGCGGCTGCTGCTGCTGCTGCACAGACGAATTCTCAGACTTCCTCAGAGCCGCAACCCGGCTTAAGCCGCCCTGACGGACCAGCGCGGCCCAACGGCGCAGCTGAGACACAAACGGTATCACTAGAAAGAAATCTTTCGACTTTAAAGCGATCCGCCTGGCGCAGTCCTCGTCCGATCGGCTGGTTGGCAGGTCGGACAGCCGGAACCACAGAATCGCTTCGATCTCGTTTCGAGTTTCCGGTTTGAATTTGAAATCCATTGGCACGTCGGGTACTAAGTAGAGCCTAGACAGAGCCGAGCCCACCACCCGTTCAATGTAGAGCTCGGGGTCCAGTATCGGCCCAATGTCAAACCCGGTCTCCTCCAGAACTTCTCTGGCAGCGGCCTGGGGATAGAATTTTGCTTTAGCCTCGCGATCGTTGATTTTGCCGCGCGGGAACATCCAGCCGGGCGTGAAGCCTTTGACAAGCACCACCTGGGGGGAGAGGGGTGCGGCTCAGATTGCAGTTGGTGCGATTTCTAGACGTGGAGAGCTCAGGGCGATTTCTAATGAGGCAAAGAGTTCAGGGGCGATTTCTAGAGGTGGAGAGCTCAGGGCGATTTCTAATGAGGCAAAGAGTTCAGGGGAGATTTCTAGAGGTGGAGAGTTCAGGGCGATTTCTAGAGGTGGAGAGTTCAGGGCGATTTCTAGAGGTGGAGAGTTCAGGGCGATTTCTAGAGGTGGAGAGTTCAGGGCGATTTCTAATGAGACAGGAAGTTCAGGGGCGATTTCTAATGAGGTGAAGAATTCAGAGGCGATTTCTAATGAGGCAAAGAGTTCAGGGGCGATTTATAATGAGACAGGGAGTTCAGGGGCGATTTTTAATGAGGTGGAGAGTTCAGGGGCGATTTCTAATGAGGTGGAGAGTTCAGGGGCGATTTCTAATGAGGTGGAGAGTTCAGGGGCGATTTCTAATGAGGTGGAGAGTTCAGGGGCGATTTCTAATGAGGTGGAGAGTTCAGGGGCGATTTCTAATGAGACAGGGAGTTAAGGGGCGATTTCTAATGAGGTGGAGAGTTCAGGGGCGATTTCTAATGAGGTTGAGAGTTCAGAGGCGATTTCTAATGAGGCGGAGAGTTCAGGGCGATTTCTAATGAGGCAGACATCAGGAGTGATTTTTTCAATGCATTTCTAACGGGATATAATTCAGAGGCGATATTTACTAAAATACAGTCCATTATATTTCTAAACAAAAAAATCGCACCTGATCCAAATCTGAGTTCATCAAGGCGGCGCCGCAGGTTGGCGTCTCAGCTTTGGTCTTGCGCCATTCGTCATAATGAGCCTGCCAGGTGTAAGTGTAGCTGGCCAATTTGCTGCAGTGCTGGAACACCAGAGCAGAGAATCGATACATATTCATCGGCTTCAGACTGTGCTCAGCAACCAGATTGTCCAAATAGAACCAATAGGCGTGCTCAATCTCGTAGAACAGTTTCACAGCATTAGTGAAGTAGTGACTGGGCAGGTTAACAATGAACCGGCTGCACAGGTCATCCAGTAGGCGAACTGGAATTTCTGCGCCTGCATCGGCTGCGACTTCAATGTCGAAGCCGGCAGCTGATGATGAAGCTTTTAATTGAGACAGGAATTATTGCAAGCAGGGAATGTCAATGTGCCTTATTTGGTTGACAACAATTGGTAGCCAACCTTGGCCCTAAACCTAACCTAAACCCTAACCCTAATCCACAGATACTAACAAAACTAGTAATTGCAGACTGTAGGTCAACGCGGCGTTGAGTGCTTCCAGTGACTTAATAATATAATAATAATAATTGATTACACCTGGCGCCCCAATGGGTATGTGCAACCGACAGCTCAGCCGCAGCTATTGCGCGGCGCATCTGAAGGCTGCGTACGGCTGTTCAGTCCAAGGACTGGGGGTCGCCACACACACCCTCAATTACCCCAGCTAATGCTGGCACCCATTTTACAGCTGGGTGAACTGAAGCAATGCAGAGTTAAGTGTCTTGCTCAAGGACACAAATTGTTCCGAGTGGGTCAAGAATCGAACCCCCGACCTTCCAGTTGTAGGTCCGACGCTCTAACCACTAGGCTGCAACCCACTAGGCTGGCGGTAGGTAGGTAGCGGTGTGGCAGACTATGACCACCAGGCTTCCAGTGACTTAACATTTTCAACTCGTGGCTCTGGGACATCTTGGGGGAGGCAGGTTTTTTATTGGTACTTGAACCAGTTTGCCTCTCCATGTAGGACTCTTGCCTCTTCAATGGTACCACTATATTAGCTTTGAGTTTAGGCTGCCATTGACTTGGAACACAACTATCACATATACCTGCAGCATTTTAACTTATGGCTTATACTGATACACCCCTTTTTCTTTTAATATCTCAGGAGCTCTCAGGATTATTAAAATTACTTTTGACTATTCGTTTTTTATATATAAGAAACTAAACATATATTTCTAAGTGTATTAAATGCCTTTCATTTACCTACTAAGCCTTCTAGGATATATGCCTTACATAGCCTCATACATGCCCAACCTCGAAATTTCACCCATCTGGTGCAACTTAGATTTGTCTAGATTTGCAACTTAGTTCCTCTCGATTGCAACTTAATTTTCACTTTGTATATGACTTTTCTTGCCTTTCTCTTTTTTTTCTCTTTCTCTCTCCTCTTTCCCCTCTCTCTTGTCTCCTTCCTTTCTTTTTATTTTCTCTTCTTCTCCTTTTTTTCTTCCCACAATTTTTCCTTTTACACTTTTTTTCCATTTTCCATCTGCTATTTGCCATTTCACCTGTCTGGTTTGGACAGGTCAGACAAGTGTTGGGCATTTATATATAGCTAATAAATTATTTAATAATACACTTGTATGATAAACTTCAAAATAAAAAACAAATAGATCAACTTAACAAAATAAATGATATTTAATTGAGTCAAAGCAAAAATATAAGCCGACCTAACAAACACAAAGTATAAAGACTCAAAGTACAAGTCTAGTTCAAACACATGGTACTGCTGCTAAGATTGACATGGGGGCTAGCCTTGTGTCTGGTGAGTGCAGTCAAGTGACACATCTGCATTTGATTGCAGTTAATGGAATTACCATTCTGATCTTACACTGATAGAAGTGGCAACTCACACTTGCTAACTAAGAGGCCTTCAATAAGAACTTTATTCCATGCATATACATAGTCTATATAGAGGAGCCACCTAGTTATCCGTGCTTGGCCTCCTAGTGTCTGACATCATGCACATTAGTGACTAAGAGTGGGGCTATGCAGTGTTACTTCTCTTAGTTTTATTAGGCAGCTGAGGCTGCTAAAAATTTTGCTAATAGTGTCTCAGCTCTGTTTTAGTGAGCTGTCTCATGGTGCAACTGGTTCAATTTATAATGTTGCTTATTTGTCTACATTTTTTGGTTTATTTTTAATTTATATTAAACTATCTTTTTCTATTTCCACATCTTTAACCTTAGAATTAAATATTATTGCTAATGTACATTGTTTGCTAATGCTGTTGTCTATAAATAAATAGTTATTGCCTGGCTAGAGGCCACTTTCTATTATTGCCTCTTGCTTGCTATTTGCCAAACTATTGCATGCCTTACATTTTGTCTGGCTGGTTAGTGGTCAATAATACTTTTTATGAAAGATGCCTATACTGAAACATATATGCAATTAGTTATAAATCATTAACAAACTAGAACCTAATAGACAACCTAAAGTTATAAAAAATGGTCTTTTAGACTTAATAATCAAAGTTAAAGCACTTGGAAATTGGCTGTTAGAATTTGGTAACAGCCAATTAAGCAAGTAGTCAGTTAGGAAATAACCAGTTTGGTGAATGCAAAAGTTTAAAGAAAGCTGTAGTGTTCATTGAAATTTAACATTATTGTCATTAGATTTTGCTATTCAAATTAAATTGTTTTGTTTTAACCTTGTCAAAAAACACATTTTCAAATGGGTATGTATAAAAATGGAGTGCATGTCTCCTACACACCTTAGAGTATTAGGCCAACAGTTGGACTAACAACTTGTACTAAGTTTAGTACAAATAGATAGACAAGCACTATAAGCATGTGATATTATTACAAGCACCCCTTTTGGAATAAATGTTGAAAACTTGTGGATGTGCACTTTAGAAAGAGTCAAATTATTTTACCACACTTTAGGATTATTTTCTGTTGAATTCAAAATTTGCTAACTTTCCAAAATTATAATTAAAATTTTTCAAAATCAAAATTCAGGAAAACAAAGTTTAATATGACCAAAACTAACTTTTTTTACTCTAGATTTACTGTCTATGCAAAACAAAATACATATATATATAACATAAATTAGTTTATTTTTAGCTACTCTTTTACACACTTACAAAATTTTGACTTCCAATTTTTTTCAAAATTTAAAATTCACTTAAAAATTCCAAATTTTGGAACATCTAAGCATTATACGAGAAATTACGAGTGTATAAGCCCTTTCCACAAAGGTATTAGGTATTAGCTAGAGCAGCACCCAGCAGGAAAGGGTAGCATGCATGTAGGCGCTGCGTGCCTATGCAGGCACTACACTTTAGAAAAATTTTAAAAGTGCGCCAGACATTGTCCATGGTTTTACAACTTTTTCCTATAGGGACTAGATAGGGATTTAAGTCCTAGATAGGGATTTAAGTCCTAGTATTATATTTTTTGGGCTTTTAGCATTGACTAGAGCAATATACTCAATTGGAGCCTACTTGGCTTATTTGAGCTATAGAAAAATTGCCAAAAAAAACATTGATCTTTTTTATTGGGTAGCATATTATTGATCTAAATGGAATGAATGAAATGATAATAGTTGCCCAATTATACTTAGCTGGCTGTATATTGAGAAAAATCATCAATGTTCCTTATCCTATAATATTGAGATCTCACCTTGGTAGTATTGACAATTTAGGATTCAGTCTTCATAAATATGCCTATTGAACCTAATTTGCTAAATTGCATTTTAAGATTTTTAATTTTTTTGAGTCCAAAAAGCATGCTAATGTTTTTTAAGGGTTTGGTATAGCTAAACTACAACTACACAAGCTTAATTTAAGAAAATAAGCTTTATTTTGTTTGCTAAAGTAATTTTTTTCTTTTAACTATTGTTATATTGATATCTACTTCTATCTATTTAGTTTAAGTATAAGTTATATAGCCTTTTGAGCTAAGGGCAAGGCCATTTATATATTGCCTAGATATAGTGCTCTCCCAATCCCATTTATAAAATTCTATATGGATCCTAGTATTTCTGTCAACTTTTTTTGTTAACTGAGAGTTGACAAAAATTCATTGGTAGTTGGAATGTTTGTCAACTGCCAATAGGAAAAATTGAATCTTCATCAACTACCAATGAGAAATGTGGAATTTTCATCAACTGGGTGCCATTGGATGCACTTTAACTTTAACTTACATGATACGTATTTTAATAAGTAAATTTATTAAACTTTATTGTCCAATAATTACTTAGCGAGAATTCAACTTGCCAGTTGTACCACATTTTACTTTTTTGTTTTTCACCAACTTTTACAGTAACAATCTGGTGCAGTTCTTTTATCGAGAGTTGATCGAAAAAATTTTCAATAGTAAAAAATGTTAAATGTTAAGATACAAGTCCCTATTAGAATAAATGTTAAAAACCTGCAGACGCACGCTTGTTAAACTATTTTACCGCGCTTTAGGATTATTAGAGATGTTCCGAAAGATCTGCAGTTTTGTCGAAATCAAAATTTGCTAACTTTCTAAAATCAAAATTAAAATTTTCCAAAATCATAATTCAGAAAAACAAAGTTTAGTATGATCAACACTTACTTTTTTACTTTCAATTTATTGCTTAAGCAAAAAGTAATACATGTATATGTAGTAGAAAGTAGTTTATTTTTAGCAACTTTTTAGACACTACCAAAATTTTCAATTCCAATTTTTTTTTGAAATTGAAATTTGCTCTAAATAATTTCAAATTTTGGAAAATTGAAATTGAATTTTCGGAACATCTCTAAGCTTAATAAATTACAAGTGTATAAGCCCCTTCAACAGAGGTATTATACCCATTTCCATGTATATGTATTTGCTAGAGCAGCAGCCAGTAAGAAAAGGCAGCGCGCATGCAGGCGATGCGCCTGTGCGCACGCTGTGCTTTAGAAAAATTTCAAAAGTGCGCCGGACATTGTCTGCGGTTTTACAACTTTTTCCTATAGGGATACAAGCTGCAGTACAAACATGCAGTTACAGTATAAATATTGTACAATATAGCTTGGCTTGATGTTGTGGAACTGGTGAGGGTTGGGCTATTGGGCCAATAACCAATAAGCCTAGGTTATATTAAAAATGAAGTATATGGAGTATATGGGATATATGGGGTATATGGATTATATTAAAAAATGGAATATATGGAGTATATGGAGTAAATGGGGTATTGGGGTATATGGAGTATAATGGAGTATATTAAAAGCATATAGTCTAGTAGTCTTCATCTCATAAAACTGTATTCACTATCCTCTCTGACCAAATTTTGGAATGATTCAGCCGGGAGCATTCTACCAGAAGCCTGTAGATAGTAAGCTGGCTGTTACGATAATCACACCAATGCTGGTCTACTAGCTCTTGCAGCTTCTTGTATCGACCGCAATGCTGCCACTGACTCTGCCCTTGCTGCACCAGTGCTGCCTGAACTGGCACCATAAGAGCCTCATTGTGCAGTAGCTACAACAAGGGATACAGGCAGATGTTACCTCACTCTGCTCATTGCTTCAGTTGCCGATGCCACCTCTCACACTCATTGTTCGTATGAATGGTCTGGTTGTAGATGCTCATTTCCTTGCATTTGAACAAGTCATATACATCTGCTAGCTAGTTCATGCTCAGATTGTAATGCACAACAACATTGCACAATGGTAATCAACACATGTTGAATATGCAATACAGTATACACAATAAATTGTGCACAAAGGCAGTTCTCTGATGCTTTCAATCTGGCTGTGGAACTTTTGTCAACAGGCAGGGGAAGATTTGGAATATTCGTGAACTGCAGAAATGAGGGTTGGAATATTCGTCAACCAAGTTGATGAAAAAAAGTTGATGAAAATTCCATAAACCTTCTATATGGCTACTTAAATGTACTTTTAATACCATATAAATATTCATTAATTCCACCTTTAAAGCTTGTGCCTAATACTTAGTAACATATTACTAGTAACAATATTGAGGTAGGGCGCATAGTAATTACTCGTTTCTGTCTATTTCTTAGAAGAGCCGATTTCAAATTCGCGCTAAAACTTTGTTTTAATTTGGTGAGTTGCAAAAATATTTTCGCGATTAATATTTGTTATAAACTGTAATGATTTCTACTATAAATAGAAGCTCTGAGTGGGCCAGGAGGACTAACTCGGACAATTCGCCCAGCTCATTTAACTTGTTCGTTCGTGTGCTTAACAAAAAGCTAAAACTGACGAGAAGAATCGAAAATTGACTTGTTCATTTCTTAGAGTATAAGAACCCCAATTGGGAGAGTCAGAAATCTGCTAAAAGCGAGAAACGCCTCAGGGCCGAAGAATTGCTTCAGAGCAGAAATATTCGCCTCAGGGCAGAAGAATCGCTTCAGAGCAGGAATAAACGCCTCAGGGCAGGGATTTCGCTTTAGAGCTGTGACCCTCTGATCCCGGGAACGCCAGGACTGAGAGAATAATATTTTTAGGGAAGTATAGGAATAGAATAGACAGTGCCAATAGACCGCTCAGGCCAGAAGGTACAATAACAGTACATACGCTACCAATAACAGTACATACGCTACCAATAGAAGTACAGACGCTACCAATCGAAGTACATGCGCTACGAGTAAAGGGCAAGTAATAACCAGCAAGAAGGTATAAATAAGACCCCTAGGACAACTTTGGTGACTTAGCGATAGGATTTTGTATCGTACGGGAACACCCCTACGTCAACTTTGGTGGCATTTAGTGGGATTTTCATAGGGAGTCAAAAGGCCTGTTACAACTTTGGTAACAGCGGTGGGATATTATTAAGAAGGAAGAATCCCCCCTGTTACAATATCATGATGCTAACTAGGCTCTATGATACCCTCATAGTATTTTGGGTTTAATGTTCTTGATTTGCTTTTAATTTACCTCATAGATAGGTACTAAACAAGTCATAGGCCTACAAACTTTCTAGTCAAAATAATCTTAAAGGCTCTAGACACTAGGCTTATGCTAGGCAGCCTAGGCCCTGCAATTGTCAAGTTTTTTTTACTCCTAGATATTCATCTTTGGCCATAGCCAATGGATGTTTTTGTGGATAAATATTTAGCATATGACATAGTTAAAAATAACTTAGTATTCCAGTCTTATCTGGGGCAAAAAAGATAGGCCTAAGAGTCTAAGACCAGCTTTATCTGAATCTGAACTGGATCTGGCAAGCTGTGAAATTTTTGTATTTTGATTGGCAAAGAAAGGATAATCTGGCCCCATTTAAAAATTGATCACAAATGACAATACATCAATAGATCTAGAATCTTTGAAGCTTAAACGACATTTTAACTTAGGATTATTACTTACGTCTTTGTGCTTAAGATAGGCTAAAATTATCGCTAAGCATTTGAGTTGAAACTTACGAGTACGTACGAAAGTAAGTACTCGAGCCCGCGAAATTGAAGGAAATAAGAAAATTAAAGAAGTGCGAAAAAATTACAACGAATCACAACAACCGTCCGACGTAGGAAAAAATTAGCTTGTGACATTCAGAAAGTTTTTGTTTCTGTATAGTTGAAAAATATAACACCAAGATGCAAAATATTGCCACTATGACGTAATAGAGCCAACAAAATAAATACTCAAGAATTTCAAATAATTTGAGCAAAAGCTCATCTGATTCAACGAATGCCTAGTTACTGCTGCCAGAAATTGCTGATTAGGGCATTAACACACACGCTTGTGCGTGCTTCAATCATCCTCCCAGTCATACACCTAAATATTAACAATAAGATGGACTTGCTCACCTAACTAATTGCAGATCGTATCAGCCAATCGGAAATAAGATTTCAAAGTAAGGAAAACGGGTCTTCCTAAGGCTCTGTTAAGCCTGCAGCCCGGGAAATTAACTATCGCGGGAATGAACCATTTCGATACCATCGTTCAGTAATTAAAACTAACATTTAATTCAATATAAAAACTAAGTACCGTAAAGTTGAACAATAATTGCTTTTTCAAGACAATAACGCTATCTGCTTTTATATTTGATTCAAGATTTCTCGACTTTTCTTGCACTTATAGCTGCATGCTTGATAGAAACGTAAATTTATGATTAATAAAGCTTGCTGATCAATCTTTTACCGTTATATTGCAATAGATTTAGAGAAAACGTTCCCATACAAGTACTCAGCACGATTCGATCGATCCCAATCCACAGCTTGTAAAAAAATTCGAATTAGCAATAAATCGAATGCCGCTCAAATTTTAATCAGATAAGACAAAGATGGAATTTTTTTGACGGTCAAAAAGTTTACTTGACATTTTAGTTCAGTTTATATATTTAAACGTACGAGCTACTTAGTAGAATTAAAAAAATATAATATCGCGCGCACTTGGGCATAACTCAATTGGAACAAAATATATTTAATAAGCACCAGCTGATTTGACAATGTAGTATTGTTTGACTAAAAAGTGTAAATTATTAGAAAAAATAAATACGAGCTAATTGCACCATAGTCTAGAGTTACACGTACGAGAGAATCACTGGTTAGTTGCTAGGAACGCTGATTGGATTGAAGCTGGAACGATTAAGAAAAATCATTCGTGTAGTACTAAAAAGTTAATTTGTAAAAATAAGACTCACTCAGCTTTGTAGACGCTTAAAGAAAAATTGAGTAAGAAAATATTTAATTGCAAACGGTGACAAATGCTTTTAGAGTTCAGTAGTTACTAGCAATATAACGAGATGCAGTTAAATTCTTAATGCTACTTTTTAGTCGAAAATTGACAACCTACTTTTAGTAGCAATACTATACTCTACGAGCATAGTTGCTTAAATTTGTGATAAACGGAATCAAGCTACTATTAGTAGCAAAGATCTTTAGCTGAAAAGTGTAGCAGTCATTACTATAGATTCTAAGTTGTTACCAGTTGACCCTAAAATAAACTACTATTAGTAGTACTGTATTTTTGGGAGTTGTAGAAATATTATCGGAGATTAACTGGCCATCAGAATTTGAATCCACCAGCGGGAGCGTTGCCGTCAGTCGGGGCTGAGAACATCATCTGGCCGGCGCCGTCGCCGGCGGCAGCGGCGCCCGACTCGTTGCCGCCGCCGTCCTCGTCGTTGCCAAAGAACTCCTCGATCATTTGGAGTGACATCTCGTACACTCGAGGATTCTCGTGCTCCTGCAGGGCTTCAAGTTTGTCTAATCCACCGCAGCCCTCGATAGCGATGCACATATCGTCGGCCTGGTTGTACTTTTTGGCCAGACTAAGCAGGGCGGTAAGCGACTCCATCACGATGCAGACAATCTTGGCCTCCTGCACCGACAGCATCTCGCACAGGGCTGGCACAACATTCTGATTGGCCAGGTAGCTGATCTGGGCCTCGTCGCCGCCAGTAACCATGTTAGTGAGGGCCCAGGTGGCCTCTTTCTTGGCTTTGAAATCGCCATTAATAACTATGCCAATTAGAGGCGGGATCAGGTTGTTGTCGATCACCTGGAGGATTTTTAGTTTTTCAATGCTTGTTTCGATACATATCGGAATACAGAAAATTTTAAGTTATGTGTATCAACAAGGAATTTTCTGAATTTCAATATTTAGGTACGCGATGGCAAGGAAAACTCGTAAGGTGGACTGTTTAAGGACATTGGGGAAAAGGGTAAGGCAGTCCAGGGCTAGGGGTTGATTGAGGACCTTGAACAGAGGAATAGTAAGGCAGCCCATCAAAGGATTTTGGCGGAGGAGGGTAAGACAGTCCATTGAAAGGTCTTGGGGGAGGAGGGTAAGGCAGCCCATTGAAAGGTCTTAGGGGAGGAGGGTAAGACAGCCCATTGGAAGATCTTGGGGGAGGAGGGTAAGACAGCCCATTGGAAGATCTTGGGGGAGGAGGGTAAGACAGTCTATTAGATCTTGGGGAGGGTAAGACAGTCTATTAGATCTTGGGGAGGGTAAGACAGTTTATTAGATCTTGGGGAGGGAAGACAGCCTATTAGATCATGGGGAGGAGGGTAAGGCAGCCCATTGAAAGACAGGGTAAGGAGGGCATGGCGGACCATCGATGGACCTGATCTACATCTACAAAACACCCAATCATCCAAAAAGTGCAAACCTGCTGAATCTGCGGCTGCGATCCGGCCAAAACATTGGACAGAGCCCAGGCGGCCTCCTTAACAATGTTCGGTTTATTGTGCAGCAGCAGGCGGTGGCACTTGGGCAAAAATCCGGCAGCCAGAGCCGTGTCAGTCTGCTGGTCTGTGCCAGTCACAATATTGCCGATGGTGCGCAGGGCTGGCGTGACAATGGCGGCCTCCGTGTGGTCCAGCAGGGCCACCAGGGTAGGTAGGACACCGCTAGCAATTACCTTGAGTGAGGCGCAATTAGACGGAATATTAAAGCCATTGAAGATTGGTTTCTCTAATGTCAACAGTTAAGATATCTGCTATGCCGTTGAGTGGGATTTCCCCGTGTACATTAGTTGGCTTTTGTTGGTACAGAGTTAGCAAATGAGTTTTCGCATGAACATTTCTATAATGTACACACCAATGAGATTCTTCAAAATACATCAGCATGAGATTCTCTATAATGTACATCAGCATGGAATTCTTTAATGTACATCAGCATGGGATTCTTCAAAATACACCAGCATGGGATTCTCAAATGTACATCAGCATGGGATTCTTCAATGTACATCAACATGAGATTCTCCAATGTACATCAGAATGAGATTCTCCAATTTAGATCAGTACGGGATTCTTCAATGTAGCTCGTACATCAAACATGGGATTCTCCTATGTACATCAAACATGGGATTCACCTATGTACATCAGACATGAGATTCTCCAATGTACATCAAACATGGGATTCTCCAATGTACATCAAACATGGGATTCTCCTATGTACATCAAACATGGGATTCACCTATGTACATCAGACATGAGATTCTCCAATGTACATCAAACATGGGATTCTCCAATGTACATCAAACATGGGATTCTGTTACATACTCGTACATCAGCATGTGATTTGGGCACATTTCAGCATTAGTACGTATAACTAATTTTTCTGGACACTTTATTATCAATTCTGTTAAACACTGTTGCCTTTGAATTACCTGTCCAATAAGATCATTAACGGCGTCGGTAACGTAGCTCAGAGCCCAGCAGGTGTCCTGCACCACCTCCTTGTGCGGCGCCTGCAGCAGGGCGGCCATAGCCGGCAGGAGTTCCAGTACGGCGCTAGCTGGCGGCGGCGGATTCTTATTGCGGCACAGGTTGCTAACTAGCCAAGCGCAGTTGCCTAGCAACGAGATGCTATTATCCGAGCCCGAGCTGCTGCTGCTAGCGGCGATGGCGGAATCGCGTGACACCCGCTGGAGCAGCCGGAGCAGCGGCTGGACAATTCCAGCTTTGATGGCGCGGTCGCGCAGTTCGGAGCCATCACCAGCGATGTTGCCGAGAGCCCAGACGGCCTGCTCAGCCACGTTGAGATGCTCGGAGTTCAACAGTTCAATCAAGGGCTGCAGGGCGCCGGCGTTAACAACGGCGCGAGTGTGCTGAGCCTCACCGCTGGCTATGTTGGTGAGGGCCCAGGCCGCTTCAAATACCACCTGTGATGGCGAATTAATGGCTTAATAATAGGCACTGCACAGTCCAATGCTTGATGCGTTTAAATATAGTACCGATGCAAGAAACTGTAGACTTTGTGGGACACAATACACATTCACTCATCCGAGGGTGCAGGGACACAACACACATTCAGTGTCGGAGTTGTGAAGTGTCGGAAATATGAAGTGTCGGAGATATGAAGAGTCGGAAATATGAAGAGTCGGAGATATGAAGTGTCGGAAATATGAAGAGTCGGAGATATGAAGTGTCGGAGATATGAAGAGTCGGAGATATGAAGAGTCGGAAATATGAAGTGTCAGTGAGATAAGTGTCGGAGATATGAAGTGTCGGAAATATGAAGTGTCAGTGAGATGAAGTGTCAGTGAGATGAAGTGTCAGTGAGATGAAGTGTCAGCGAGATGAAGTTTCAGTGATATGAAGTGTCAGTGAGATAAAGTGTCGGAGATATGAAGTGCCGGAAATATGAAGTGTCGGAGATATGAAGTGTCAGTGAGATAAAGTGTCGGGGATATGAAGTGTCGGAAATATGAAGTGTCGGAGATATGAAGAGTCGGAGATATGAAGAGTCGGAAATATGAAGTGTCAGTGAGATAAAGTGTCGGAGATATGAAGTATCGGAAATATGAAGTGTCGGAGATATGAAGAGTCGGAGATATGAAGAGTCGGAAATATGAAGTGTCGGAGATATGAAGAGTCGGAAATATGAAGAGTCGGAAATATGAAGTGTCGGAAATATGAAGTTTCAGTGAGATGAAGCGTCAGTGAGATGAAGTGTCAGTGAGATGAAGTGTCGGAGATATGAAGTGTCGGAGATATGAAGTGTCGGAAATATGAAGTGTCGGAAATATGAAGTGTCGGAGATTTCAAGTGTCCGGAAATATGAAGAATCAGATATATGAAGTGTCGGAGATTTCAAGTGTCCGGAAATATGAAGAGTCGGATATATGAATAGTCTGAGACATGCAGTGTCAGAGAAATGAATGTCGGAGTTGTAAAACAAGCTGCTTTACGGAGATATGAACACCCCTAATGACAGCGCCTATACAATGAGCCACACTGACTGGCTGAAACTATTAAAGCATGACAATAACGCAGGCCAATCTGCACCTGGTGATTAGCCGGCTTGGTCAGGGCCACAACCAGCTCGGGCAGCACGCCCCTATTAACGAACTCATCAATAGGCGGGTGCCGCTCCTTAGACAGAGCCCGTCGGCAGGCCTGGATGGCGGCAAACTGATCGGCAGGAGATCCGGACTTCATAGCCTTGCAGATGTCGTCAATGCTGGCATTAGCCAAGACGTTATTGGCGTCGCGTAGCGGGCTGAGCACTTTGCCGCTGGCCTGCTGCTGACCGTCGCCAAGGGCCACGTCCTCGTCGTCATCCCCGGCGGCCAGGTCGATATTTCGCCGCTTCATCATCTGATCAGTTTTGGACGCTTTGCGCAGCTCAACGCTTGCGTCGTTGCGACGACGGCGCAACTCTTCGCCATCTTTGTCTTTGTTTTTGTATAGGCGAGACCGCTCAGATGGGGTGCGCGATGTGGAGTCCATGACTGACTGTTGCTTGATGATTGAGTTGGAAATTGAAAATTAATTTGCATGCAATTCACAATTGCAGCTTTTGATTAGCATCTAATTCAATATATTGATTTTTAGTTGGGCACTGACTTGCTTAGCATGAAGTAAAAATCTAAGACATTTTTCTTTGTAACTCTGATTAAGGGGTTGTAGCCTAGTGGTCAGAGCGTCGAACAAACGACTTGAAGGTCGGGGTTCGATTCCCAATCGCACGGGAACAATTTATGTCCTTGAGCAAGACACTTAACTCTGCATTGCTTCAATTCACCCAGTTGTAAAATAGGTGCCAGCATTCGATGGGGTAATTTTATAGTAGGCCTTTAATCTCATAAATAACATTTATATTTGCATTTATAACTTAATATATATATTCAGCAAATTAATTATATTTTGTCCCAGAGCTCTTATTTATTCTACTGTTAATCTTACTTGCTGCCACCAAAGTTGTCAAAGGGGTTACCTTCTGTCTTTATAAATAATCTCACAATGCTACCAGATATTACAGGGTTAATTCCTATACTTAATTTAATGTACTTTTGTACAAAGAGAAGTGTGACTAATTCTATCTACTTCTATCTGGGTAGTGTCTATTTATCTTATTGGTAGCATCTTTATATGTACTGTACTCTTTGGTCTAAGTGGTCTAATGGCACTGTCTACTGGCCCATTCCATATAAGATGGACATATTTGGAAAATAGAAAAAAGTCAATATTTTTGCTTGTCATTGCCTTATCAGCCAATTTTTTTACCAAATCTTTTTTGTATGTAATGTATACAATCTAAGAATAAATAAATGATAAAATGTTGGATTAGTATGTTATCAGTTGGCAAAAAGTTATTTTTGTAAAAAATTGGACATTTTCTAAGCAAAAGACATCATTAAGTTTATGTACCTTTTAAAAACAAATAGAAAGCTTTAGAAGGTAAAAAAAACTATATATAAAATTATAGTACTTGCATCATCAGATAAAAACATTAGCAACCATATAATCTATATAATATTTTTAATATATTAGTACTTTAAAGTTACTAAATTAACAGAAAAAAATATGTTACGACCATAATGTTATGACCAAAAGGCTGCCTTTTCTTTTGTATCTTTGTTGCCTTTTTGAGTTTATATATTCTAATTAAAGAGTATGACTTCTAAAGATGTTCTTAGTCAAATTTAAAAAAAATTATTGCAAAATATCAAAAATGAAAAATGTTATAAGACTTTTACCTTTTAGTTTCTATATGTCAAAATCCTGTTGTTACGACCATAAGTGCCATTCAAGGTTTAATAGCATCTATACTAATGATGATATCTATATGAAACTTTATAAACATATTCTTGACAAAATAATCTTTCATTCAAAATATTGGTTTAGTATATTCTATTATTAGATTTCATTTTATAAGTAAAAATAGTCTGTCATATTACGACCATAATTATATGAAATGGCCCTACTCTATTTATTCCTATAAGTTTCTCTCAGTCCTGGGCATTCCTGGGATCAGAGTGTCATAGATTTATGCATTTTCCTTGCCCTGAGGCACTTTCCTTGCCTTGAGGCAATTCTTGCTCTTAGCAGTTTCTGATACTCCCAATAAGGGGGTTTGCTACTTTAGAAATGAATAAGTTGATTTGAACAACTTTTTTTAGAGATTTAAAAAGAGCTTATTAAGTTTGCTCAAAGTTTGAGAACTCTTAATGAGTTAAGGCAATAAAGTTTATTTTTCTTGGCCCGCTTTGAGCTTCTATTTATACTATAATTTCCAATGCATTTTAAACAAAAGTTAATATTTTTGATAATAACAACATTTAAACAAAAATAAAAATAATTTCTTTTTTGCATAAATTTAACTGTGTGCATTTCTAAGAAAACTTAGCAAAAACATAAAGTATTTTTTGTGCATATAAAAATAGGCTATTATTTTAGGCTCAATTTGTTTATTATATATAACTAATATCCACACTTCCTGATGCTCTGGTTTACTTTATCGTGCCTAGAATAGATTATTAGATTATAAAGAATATAAAGTAGAATTAGATACAAAATATAGAACATGTGCCCTTAATTTGCAATAAGTGTTTTTGCCTTTGCAGTATTTCTTTGCTTTAAAAACTAAGGTCTACATTATTATTAGCCTATTTATTTTGTTCCCTTTTGGAACTTTCTGGTATCAAATTGTGGCTGGAGTTAAGGCAAGTGATGTCAAGGAGTGGTATAGTTTTAAGGTAAAATGGCAAGAGTAACTATCACTATATCTTATGAAGGTTAAATGCCTTATCATCTAATTAGTATTATATAATATGTATTCAATGCAAAAGTTAATTATATGTTCTGTGTTATACCAGGTTTTTGAGCTATAATTTTAGACTTTGTGTTGTATGTCTACAGGTTCCAATAGGGTTTTGTTAAGTTGACCTATTTTAATTCAAAATTCTCAATTTTTCAAGAAATAACATGATCATGTGACTCAAGAAAACAATATTAAAATGGATATTACATTTATAACTTAAATCAAAGCAACTATATGCAGCATAGTTGATAGAGTTTATCTTTAACTAACAAAGTCTTCCTGGCAAACCTTTTATTAGGAAAAAATGTTTTGTAAAGTATTTTTTATATTCATTATTAGAGTCATTATATTGTCATATTTTGGATTTAGTCAGTTATCCTATATACTATTCTTATAGTTCATATATTCATATATTCATTTTCAGTTTTGTATACCAAAATCAATATACCAACTTTTAAAAAGGTCATTAAAGATTTAATAATACATTATGTCATAGGGTCTATTAAGTTATAGCTTGATTCTACCGCTTAGTCACCAAATTGTTACAGGGTTAACTCGACTCAGGATTTAGGACTTTCTTAGAATTGGGATAATGTTCAATTCTCATTATTATGATTATGCCTAGGGTTGCTCCTGGTGGCATAGTGTCCAAGCGGCAAGATACTATCTATTATACTGTTTACTGTCTATCTATTATAGATATTAGGCTCTTAATAGGGAATTGGGAAAGGGCAAGGCGCCTAATAATTGGGAGAGAAAGTTGGATAGGGAGGGAGGCAGGATGCCTAATGTTAAAAGAGGGGTTAGGAATAGGCAAAGGCTTGGGCAGACAATAAGTCTAGAAAGGGGAATTAGCAGAATGCTAGATTAGACTAAGGATCTAGGGATTGGAAAAGGCAGCACACTTGTTCAATTGAGAAAGGGTGAGATAATCACTTGGGAAGGGAGTGTATGCTCCTTTTGAGAGAAGGAAAGAAAGGCTATACGCTTATAGCTAAACAAAACCTTTTAGGGGAAGGGCAGGTAGGGTGCCTCCAAATGAGTGACACAGTCAACTTTTAGTAGCTTTATTTATTTGCTGATATATATAATGATTTCATTAAATATGGCAGCTAAATTCTAACAACATTAAACAGGATAATAAGTATTTCATGCATATTAAGGCAAAGTATGATATTTAGGCAATCGTAATAGACAAAAAAATAGAAATGTTTTGCTAACAAAAAATATATAATTTTCACAATGTAGTAACAACTAATGTAGCTTTATTAAGGCAAAAGTATTAGGCAATAATGAATAGCTATTATTAAAACAATTATTACTATATCAATTAGTCAAAACTTTTGTAAATTTAGCATTTTCAATATCTCAAGTTATAAAATAGCTAATTGCAACATGTATTATTATATTTAACGATCAAAATTGTCCACACACAGACACATAGACAGAGTTTTGATTTTTATAGGTATAGCAGTAGTGGGAGTGAGGCGCCAATTTGTGCCTAGCGCGAATTTCGGGATTAATGGCGCGAATGCGCGATTTCTGAGGCAAGGCGCAATTTTTTTAATGCTCAATGCGCAAAAATTGTTAGCTGATTTTGCTTTACTTTGCCAGTGACTGCCACACCCCCAGTGTCTCCTACAGCTGTACTTTCACTTGTAAACTTATTGTTGTTTAAATAAACTTGTGTAATGCTGAAGAATTTTGTAGTTTTATCAGACATTTAAGTGTCTTAGTTTTATTTAGCAATTTTAGAAATAGAACTGAAACTTATTCTTATTCTATTCTTGGAAATCAGTAATCCGTTGTAACTAAAAATTGAATACCAAGTTAAGACAACACTCATAGACTAATAGTTTTCACTATAGCATCTCTTCCATTTTCTCCTTCCAGCGCTACTGACAATTGTTATTAAAATTAAGCATGGCGAAGCGTGTTCAATGGAACAACAATTGGTTAAATAAGCTTGACTATAATGGTGACGTCATTGGTCTTTGGGCACGTAAGCGAGACGACTTTAAAGCAGATTGTGCCTGGTGTAATGTTGATTTTGTTTTTCGAAGTGGCATTACAAACTTTAAGAGCCACTCGCAGGCAGTCATCGCGAAATTTCGAAGGCCCGTCGGAGCAGCAGCTCCTTCAAGATGTTGATGGCAGGGGCATCCGCAGGCCAGGCTGATCAGAGTATTGGCGGGTCTTGCGAGCCAAACGACTTAAGTCACTCTGCGAAAGTCTCGGAAATTCGTTTTATCACAAGGATTATTATTAAAAATCGTAGCTTTGAGTCTAAGGATGACGCTGTTGAGGACTTACGTGTGATTTGTCCCGACTCCAAGTTTCCGACTGCAATGCAGCTTCATCGATCAAAGATTTCTTACCTCGTGTCTCACGGCCTCTTTCCCTACCTGAAAGAGGTTATTCTGGCCGATGTTTGCAGCAACAGCAAGTCACCAGACTCAGGCTTTTTTTCAGTGCAAATTGATGAAGCCAATAAGAATGGAAAGTTTCTCGGCATCCTTCTGCGATATCTTTCAGAAAATAGTACCAAAAAAACCATGAAGGCCAAATCAGTCTGCATAGATTTGCCTATGCTGTCTTCTATAACTGCCGCAGCTATTTCTGCTTCTGTTTTGCAGATGATTTTGGAGTGCAACCTCGACAAGTCAAAGTGTGTTGGAGTGATGTTGGACAGCTGCAACACCATGCGGGGCTCCAAGAGCGGAGTAGTAGTTCGACTTTGGGATGACCTTCGAAATATCATTGATGTAGGCAGCTGCAGCCTTCATCACATCCACAACACCACAAAGTACACTTGCGACGCTTCGGACTTAGGTCTCAGCGTGGAGACACTAGTGCGCGACCTCTATTGCCTCTATAAAAGGACCGCTTACATGTCATTGCAACTGAATTTGATGAAGTGCGAAAGCTGGCATTTATTCGGCCAGTTGACATCTGTTGGCTGCAGCTGTTGCCGGTAGTTGAACGAGTTTTGCGACTGTTAGAGCCTCTAAAAAAGTACTTCTTCAACTCTGCGACTAAGGAGCATGGCGCAAAATTTAGCACACTCAAGGCCCAAGTTTGTGACCCCAAAGTCGATTTTTTTCTTCTATTTTTGGTCGAAGTTTTGCGTCCTCTGCAGAAGTTCGAGCTGTTGTTCCAACAAGAAGACTGCCAAATATTCCGGCTGTACAAAGTGCTGAATGACCTGACACACTGCTGGCTGTTGCGCTTTATCTCGCCAGTCAAACTACCCGCCAAAGTCTAGAAGCTGGATTTAAAGGACAGTTCGATTTGGCTGCCCCATCTGCAAATCGGCATGGAGGAGCAGGCCAGGCGTCTCTTCATTGAGATGTCTGCTAGTGACGAACAGGCCTGTCTAGCTTCGGTGAAAGCGTTCTTTGTAAAGGGAACAGAGAAACTCTTTAAATATTTGCCGCTGAGCAGCTCCACTCTTCGTGCCTGCCAACTGCTGGATCCGAAAAAGCAGACAAACGATCGGTTTGTTCAGTGGGTTGATACCATTGCCAGGCAGCTACCGACGATCATGACAGCAAGCGAGCTCGACACGTTGCGAGTTGAGGTGCCTTGAGTTGAGTTACCTTGCTGCTAAATGTTGGACAGCTGCTACGCTACCAGTCTCACTTAGGTTGCAGAACCTGTGCAACAGCGCCTATGCTACGTACCCCCGACGGCTGGAAGAAGAGAAGCAAGAAGAGGAGCGCAAGAAGAGGAAAGAGCTCAAGAAGAGTGTCCTCTCTGAAATTTGAAACGAGAAAAGCACAAGCAAGACATTCACAGACTTAGAAAATTCTGTTCTGGAGACTAACGAGCAGATAAAGAAGAAGCAAAAGCAAAGGGATGATGCTCAGAAGCTATTGCTGGAAATGACTAAGGCGAAGGAGGACCGAGATCGTGAGCTGGACGACCTGCGACACAGACAAGACAAGCTGCAGAAGAAGAAGCTGAAACAGGCCGAGAAAATCACTGAGACGGTGCTCAAGCGTCGAGCTATTGATCAGTCATTGTCGAACCCTCTGCCAGAAAGCGTTTAACAGAAAAAGTTCCGCTCTGGATAACAATAGCGTGACAATGACAATATTGAACAATTAGTCGTAATGTTTTTTAGGCTAATGCTATGTTAGTTGCCTTTTACTTGCTTAAAATTACATCTTCCAAAGTTAGATATGCTCTCGTATATAGCTTTCGATTTCATATATTAGATTTAGTCTAGCTTGAATTATAACAAATGCAAGTTACGATTATTTCGAATTTAATCTTTAGCAATTCAATAACTTTCATTTAAATAATTCATTTGTAAGACCTAACAAAATGCAATACACGAGACCCACGAGTGCGAGTGGCGCACTATTGTCTACGACTACGATGTTAAATTATAGTCAAGCTGTTGCAACAACACAACAATCGTTTTCTTTCAATCAGAGTTACTCTTTTGAACATTATATAGTCAATGTATGGCAAAAAAAGATTGACACAAAAAACTTGCGGAGCAAAAAAAAATTGTAGGCGCGAAAAAATGGGCACTCCTCACTCCCACCACTGAGGTATAGATTGATAGAAAAGTATAAAGGCAATTTATATTTTTTTATAAAAGTATACACAAATTACAAAAGCACAAAGTTTATTAATTTCTTTCTATATTTTCTGTATTCTTTTCTGTAGTCTTTCTATATACTAAAAATGAACCCTAACTATTTGCATTTTTATTTTAATATAGAAATTGAGTATTGATATATAGTCATATTATAAAAAATATTATTACATTTTTATAATTAAACTTAAACTTATTTAATTATATCAGTAGAGATTTAAAATAATAACTGTATATCTAATTGTTTACTTTATTTTTCTTTATATATAAAAAATACCTTTATAGCATTACAGATACATTTCAAATTTAATGTTTCCATATTTTTATGTATTTTAATTTAATATAACTTTTTAATTAATCAATTTGATATTGAAATTCTTATTTATTTTGTATTAATGTGGCTTCTATATATATTTAGTATAAATATGTGCAAAATTGTAACTTTTTCAGGTCAACATGATAACTATTAATAAACTAAATAGTTGTGGTCAAATAAGTCAAGAATTGACTAGACTGGTTTTTATGCACACTGCAATAAGTAATTTACTTGTCATTTCAGATCTTTAAATTCAGAATCTAAGTGCTATTTTGATTTTTGAGTATTTTTCTAGATATTTTTTTCATATACAGGTCAGAAAAATGAAGTAAAATGACCTATTGTTATGAATAGAAATCATTAATTAAAATGGCTTTAATCCTCCAATATCAATATATTGCCCTTATTGCTTTTATTCACAGATCCAAAATTTCAACTGGTCAAGCTTTGATAGCCAGGTTTTTTCTTTGCTCTTAAGAGATTCCACTAGTGAAATTAAAGTTTCTATATTTGGTGAACAGTTGGAAGCTACATGGGAAAAGTGCAAAGAGGGCACTTGTATTAGAATCAAAGGTGGCAGTTTGAAGATTGCTGACTCTCAGTTTAATATAGCTACAAATGTGATAGAGTTGAGACTAGATATTGATAAGGATGGCAAAGTGGACATTGCTGAAGAAGTGGTTTATTGCATGTCGCACTTCAACTTTAAAAAAGTTAAGGAAATGGCCAACATTGCTGTGAATGGGTAAGAAGTGTTTATAAAGTTTTTTCTCAAAAATATGAAAACTGATTTATTTTTATGATTATATGATTTTTATGAAAGCTTTTTAATTGTAGATATAAGGTAATGCAGACAAATTTCACTTCATTCTTTCAGTAGCTTTTTTCTGTCTGGTTTTTTAGATTATACTTTTTTTGAAATCAGTTATACATAGTAGACATAGTAATGTTTTAAATTATTATTTACTATCAAAGTAAGCACATAAGAAACAGTTTTTTTGCAATAAAAAGTAAAACTTGCATTCAAAACCAATCTTTATAACTTGCCTTGAAATATATAGCACTTTGCCTACATATAAAGAGCAGATTCATACAGGATTCATTTTTCAATAGTTTCTCTGATGAAATACTTTATGTAAATATCAGCGTATTACAAAATTCTAAAAATATATCTAAATGCAAAGATTTTCACCTAAGTTTAATTTTGAACTTTTTATGTGCAATGCTACTTACCTATTTGAAATATTTTATTTGGTTTCATTTCTGCATCAATTCAGCATCAGTACCACTTTGGAAGACCAAAATTATTTTTTATCCAAATGAAACAAACTGTAAAAATACTTTACTACAGGGCCCATACAAAAATGAAGTTTTTTTAAACAGAATTTGAATTCTGAACTACCATAAGGATTTTTACAAATCTGTCTGGATAAAAGTACATTGTTTTGTAACCTGAACACTTGAAAATACAACTCAAACATAGATTCCCTGAAAGGGGATGTTTGGCTAGTAAGTAGCTAAAAATCCTTGGCAAAGGTCTTAATGAGACTTGAACTATTTATTGTGAGTTCTGAATGCAAATTAAGTTTAAAACTAGGCCTACTACAAATAATAAATGCATATAGCTCAATCATATCATGCCTAACATTGCATACTATATATAATTATAGTATTATACACATACACTAATCAATGCCAATGCAATGGTAAAATTTGTTCCTGGGTCAGTTCCAAACAATGGCGAACATAATTACAAAGTACACTTTTATTTATAAATATATATCAAATGCCTAAATACTAATAGGTGGCATAGGCCTAGGCCTATACCAAATCAAATTTAACATAGAACGTCATACTCAGAAGTTCAACAAAATTGACTGCCTCTAGCTCTAGGGCGTCTAGGCTAGACCTAGCCAGCAACTGAGCAACTGTCATAGTGTCATCTATACTTGATTTAATTTTCAGTTATAACGCAGCCACAGAAATTGCTGTTCACAATTTCAAACAGCAATTTATCAATAATAAGACCACGTTGTTTTACATGCGCAATTAAAACAGCAACTTCAATTGAAATTACACACACACACACCATACCACTGTAGTACGACATTGAATTAAACAAAAAATGAAATTTTCATTGTCGTCAGTTGTCAGTTTGAATTTATGGGACAATCAGTGGGTATAAACAAATTAAAACGCATCGCTTTAATTTAATATGAAACATAATTACCACTGGTGAAAGAAAATATTGACCGTATCCTTAAGTCGCATATATGTATACACATGCACACTATATCAGTTCGCTTCTTTATACCACTGCATAGGGATTTGATCATATAGTATTGGAAAATCCAGATTGTCAAGTACTACTACTACTACTGCTACTTCATATCAGAATTACTGTGCGATCTGCAGAGCAATCTCTATCTACTGTGAATTTTTTAACTCTAAAAGCTACCTTTAAAAACTTCTGACTAGAAATTTGTCTTTCCTGAAGAGAAATGAAGAGAGTCCAGAACAGTCGGGATTTCAGTGTCAGGATTCGATTGGGTTTTACATTGGGTTTTTTAGATCGTACATTGGGATTTTCTGCTGGATGCCGTTCCAACCATGCCATCACCGATATGAGCTTTTCGCCGTCGTGACCTCCCAGTACATCCGCGCTCTACGAGGTATTCATGACATCTGACCGCGGCATCCAGCGGACTGTACAAATCTATATTGTACTGCATATTTGCTATAGAAAAGCATTGTCACGCTGGGCTGTAGCTGAAATAATTATTTTACAGAATTCTGAAATGGTCCTAGCCCAAATGCATCAACGACACAGAGGCGTATAGGGCCTGTACTTAGAGGCGTATATAGGAGCTATATAGAGGCGTAAAGAGCTACATGGATAGCTACGTGGATAGGAGTTCTCCCCAGATGGTTCTCCGTGCGTACAACGTGCCAGAGCAGCTGCATGGTTACCGCCAACATGGCGATCTGCGTGACACGAAGGTTTTGTGGCACCAGACTTCCTACTACATGTATATCGGACTTCTTTTGAGACACGAGCCTAGCTCTGGGAGGTGCGAGCCACCTTCAATGATCGCGGTGATGAAAAAAGCTACCATCCAACCCGTACAGGTATCGTTGTGCCGGCCTGATACACCTATAAGGCTAAGCAAACTGTTGCGCTGTCAGCGAATCCAACTGACAATTCGTTTTATTTTTGGCGAAATAAAGTATTTACGAGCGCAGAAATAAAACCAAAAAGTACATAAATAAAGCAGCAGCGGACATTACCATGGCCTGAGGAGCGCCTCTATCGAATTTAATAGGAAAGTAAACGAATATGAGGAGAATAAAATGCTGGTGAAAGAAATAAGTACATTTTTGTTCTTGGCATATGGTATAGAACACAGAATACAATATTCTATGGCATCTGTGGCATAAGACCTTACATTCTGTAGCTTGTACGAGTACAGTAGTTTCTCCGCAATTTAGTTAAGAGAGCAAGTTCCTCATAGTATCAACAGTCTCGCAGAGAATATTCTCTGCAGTCTCGTACTGCAATGTTAACATTTCTTTAATTGCAAGCTGCAACCAGCAAAGTACATTAGTAGTAAAAGCTGCATGGTCCGTATAAAAGTATGCAAGTTCTATACTGCACGATTCTGGCCTCTGCAAGTATCGGGGACGATGAGAAATTTACTTTCTCCTACTACTACTACTACTACTACTACTACTACTACTACTACTACTACTACTACTACTACTACTACTACTACTACTACTACTACTACTACTACTACTACTACTACTACTACTACTACTACTACTACTACTACTACTACTACTACTACTACTACTACTACTACTACTACTACTACTACTACTACTACTACTACTACTACTACTACTACTACTACTACTACTACTACTACTACTACTACTACTACTACTACTACTACTACTACTACTACTACTACTACTACTACTACTACTACTACTACTACTACTACTACTACTACTACTACTACTACTACTACTACTACTACTACTACTACTACTACTACTACTACTACTACTACTACTACTACTACTACTACTACTACTACTACTACTACTACTACTACTACTACTAATACTACTGCTGCTGCTGCTGCTGCTGCTGCTGCTACTACTACTACTACTTACTTCTTCGGGCCTTCAGGCGTGATGGCGCCCATTATCTCTACGCAGTCTGGTGGGCATCCGCGCAATACAAGGTCGCGAAGAGTGGCGTCGCGCATTAGCAGCAATTGCCGATTCAAAGCGCTCAGAACTCTGGGGGACTGTAAAAAATGAACAGC
>NIVC01000949.1:0-60000 GCA_002269645.1 Macrostomum lignano | reverse complement strand
TCTGTTAGTAAGTACACTGCAGGCAGCCAACAGCTATACGGATCGACGTCCTCGCTCTTTCCTCTCATAATTCCTCTCTACTCCCAAAATTCTGGTATATCAGACTGCTAATTGCGCGCATTATGCACGGGTCGATACTGTGTCAGTCGGAGCTGTCATACCTGCCAGAATCAATAGTTATAATTGGTAAATAGGTTCTAAATTTTCATTCTAATATCCCAATACTATCGGAATATGGTCAATCAGTTTTGACAGTCAATAAATTAACTCAGCATTAAGTAGTCGGCGTCGCGTATTTTGCTAATAAATTTGAAGGGGATTAAAATGTCGAAATCTTTTTTTAAAACGGTGCCAAACATTTATTAATAGGAATCATAACTTTTAAATCGGTTCCTGTATATAGTTTTTGTTTGTCTTGATTCGCGAGTCTTTTATGTCTTTAATTTACTTTAAAACAATTGGAATTAACTAATGACAAATTTGAAACCATTTATCAAGTCTTGGGGGGGGGGGTAAATAGCTGATGAGAAAATTTTCTAACGTAAAAATGACAATATTACAATCCATATCAAACAAATAGATGATCAGTTTAAATAGCTATACTTGTAGAGAAATGTAACTTTCACCGAGGATTTGAATAAAAAACGTATTCCATACCGGTATTAGAGATGGCATGGTTGGGTTGGGTTACTCACTTTCAGGCTAGTTTCAGACCCTGCAGGCAGGATCGGAGTTTATCAAGGAGAGAGTGCGCTTGGCAGTCTATTGAAATGAAATCCTAAACACAGATGAAAGCTGGATCGTAGTAATTACCTGAATTTAAAGAGTTAACTTCAAACTGACTGGTAATAAAAATAGTTCACAAGGCCGACATGATGCAATGAGGTAATTGTACATAAAAAATTACACAGAAGAAAGCTTACGATAAGGATAATAAAAATTTAGACGTTAATCATAAACATACGATCGTGTTCATCGTTTAACCGCTTAGAGCTCCTCGGAGTAGCCAGCGAGCAAGCTAAGAAAGCTTTTCACTTCAAAAACTTGTGCTGCAGCAGCCGAGACGCCTCTGGACGGTTGCTGGGCTCGCGTTCCACGCACAGCTGGTAGAAATCCTGCAGTTCAGCGGACGCCCCCGGAATCTTTGGCATCGGCTTGCTGGACACGACGATTCCCAGAAAAAATAGCGCCTGAATCTCCGAGTTTGGCGGCTCCATTGTGGCCATCTCGAAGACTGTGCAGCCAAGAGCCCACACGTCCGTCTTGGACGTGTAGGCGACGCCTTCGTTCATCGGAGCGAGTATCTCCGGCGCCATGAAGAACGGGGTGCCGCACTGGGTCCGAGTCATCATCATCTGCGAGTTGCTGATCTCGCGAGCGAAACCGAAGTCAATCAGCTTGACGATGCCCGGGTTCGTCAGCATGATGTTTGACGACTTGATGTCGCGATGGATGATTGGCTTTGGGAGGCTGTGCAGGTGGCTCAAGGCTTGGCATACCTGCAATTTACGCGCATAGTTATAATTCTCCTGTCTGTCAAAGGAAGGTTAACTTTACTTGCAACTTCTGAGTAGATTTCCACTGCGTATTAGAATCATTGAAAGTCCCACGTTTCTGTCTTATTCAATCTCAGTAAGATCAGTCAATAACTGTTCATACCAGTCAATAACTGATCAGACCAGTCAATAACTGGTCAGATCAGTCGACTATAGAACCAACGGGACATCTCGTATCGGTCCCGAGACATCTCGGCATCGGTCCCGAGACAGCTCGATATCAGCCCCGAGACGTCTCGGTATCAGTTCCGAGACAGATCGGTATCGGTCCCGAGACATTTCGGTATCAGTCACAAGACATCTCGGTCTTAGTCCCGAGACATCTCGGTCTTAGTCCCGAGACATCTCGGTCTTAGTCCCGAGACATCTCGGTCTTAGTCCCGAGACATCTCAGTATCAGTCCCGAGACATCTCGGTATCAGTCCAGAGACATCTCAGTATCAGTCCCGAGACATCTCAGTATCAGTCCAGAGACATCTCAGTATCAGTTCCAAGACAGCTCGGTATCAGTCCCGAGACAGCTCGGTATCAGTCCCGAGACATCTCGGTATCAGTCCCGAGACATCTCGGTATCAATCCCGAGACAGCTCGGTATCAGTCCCGAGACAGCTCGGTATCAGTCCCGAGACAGCTCGGTATCAGTCCCGAAACAGCTCGGTATCAGTCCCGAAACAGCTCGGTATCAGTCCCGAGACATCTCGGTATCAGTCCCGAGACATCTCGGTATCAGTCCCGAAACAGCTCGGTATCAGTCCCGAAACAGCTCGGTATCAGTCCCAAAACAGCTCGGTATCAGTCCTGAAACAGCTCGGTATCAGTCCCGAGACATCTCGGTATCAGTCCCGAAACATCTCGGTATCAGTCCCGAGACGCAGTAAAGATTCTACGCTCATTTAATTAGAGCCTAGAAAGAGACAACGGAAAGGTATTTGAGCTTATTGTAAGCGCAATTGCTACTGATTTACTAACCTGAATAGTGAACCTCTTAATGCCGCCTTCGTCAATTGGCTTCTTCTGTTTAAACATAATCTCCTGGATGGTGTAGCCAGAAAGTAGCTCGGAAAAGATGTAAAACTTTCCATCCTTCTCCTCGGCTTTGAGGAAGCGAACAATGTTCTCGTGGCGGACGTGACGCAGCAAATCCATGGCCTGCTTCTCCTGCAGGAAGATCTGGCGCCGCTGTGCGCTGTCCATATTGCCCATGGGTTTGATGACCTTCACGGCAACGAACTGGTGCCGATCGGTGAAGGCTTTGTAGACTTTGCCGAAGCCGCCGCTGCCGATTGGCTTCTTCTTGTCGCCCTCCTCGATGAAGAAGTCCCAGGTGTCGAAGTTTTCGTCAATTTCAGCTCTCGGGGTTGACGACTCCCTGGGAGGCTTCGGGTACGACGGAGGCGGGTTCTTCGGCCTGTGTGTTGTTGGAAGGAGCGTCAACGAGAGTTAATCATTCTCAACAAGGTAATTTTACCACTCAACCTCGGATTAGGCGTAAATTCGGAAGTACTTATGGACAGATATAGTGGCTTTATTGATTACAAAACTTAAAATTGCATTGTGATTTTCACGATTTTGCGCCTTTCGACTCAAGTTGCCTCTACTTTACATGTACGAGCCAAGGACTACGAGTACTCAAGTAGAAGGACGGGAAACTACGTTTCTTAGAAAATGTTTAGGAGGCTGGTTTTCACTGAAAAAACACACCATGAATATAGTAACTTTTCGCTTTTTTATATTAAAATTGTTATTGCTTTCGATAAGAGGCAGACCCGATGTTTATCTCTTGATACGTTGTGCTTTTCTTATAGCTCTATGGATATTCATAAAGCTTTTCATTTAGAACATTGGGTCTGCCTCCATAGTGTATTTTTCGGCGAAAACCAGCCTCCTAAACATTTTCTAAGAAATGTTGTTTCCAGTCCTTCTACTTGAGTAGTCCTTGGCAGGAGCTAGCATATGATACGAGAACTTACTGGTCGCTGATGCCTCCCGACTGCAGCAGGTGCACCAGGTGCCGGTTGCCCTGACCGTTGGCAATCTGAGCCGCATTCTTTCCTTTATTGTTCCGCGCATCGACGTTGGCGCCGGCGCGGACCAGCAGGCGCACAACTGTGCAGTTCATGTCGTCAGCGCCGGCGGCCATCATCAGCGGCGTCTGGCCGTCGGAGTCCGGCTTGTCCAGAGCGACGCCGTTTTGATCCAGGTAGCCCAGCAGCTCGTGGTTGGCGTGCTTGGCAGCGTAGTGAGCCACCGTCATGCCGGAGCGATCGGCCACGCGGAGGTTGCAGCCGCGTCTGTGCAGCAGCTGCACCATAGAGAAGCTATTTTTCTCCGCCGCGCACAGAATCGCCGTCTCGCCCTTGCGGTTTTTCAGATCCAACGGAGCTCCGTGATTGACCAGATGGCGCAGGATGTCCTCCTGGTTGCAGTAGGCAGCCCGCAGAGCCGGACTCACGCCGTGATTGTTCTGATGCCCGGAGTTGCAGCCCTCTTTCAGCAGGTACTCAACAGTCTCCAGCGGTCCAACCTGGCAGGCTGCCAGCAGCGGCGTCTCGCCGTCGCCGGTGTTGGGCGTGTCGAGAATTATGCCGTGACTGCGCAGGGTCTTGAGCACAGGCAGGCGCTGGGAGATAACGGCCAGATGAGCATACCCGTAGCCATTCTTGTCCACGAAGCTCAGGTCTTTGGTCCGACTGGCCAACAGACGGACAATCCGGTCAGGGTTGTTGCTGACAATGGAGCAGGCGAGCGGCGTCAGGCCCTGACAGTCGGCCGCGTCAGTGTCGGCTCCGGCGTCTAGCAGCATCTTCATGGCCGTCTCGCGTCCGTTTAGCACGGCGGAGAACAGAGCGGTTCGCTTGTTCTCGTTGCGATGATTCACCCGGCTTCGTTTGATGAGGATTTTCAGAATCTTGTCGTGGCCATTCTGGGCGGCGCAGAACAGCGGAATGTTGCCCTCGCTGTCGGCGATGTTGTAGTCGGCGCGGCATCGCTCCAGCCGCTCGATGATGTCCAAGTGACCGTTCAGGGCGGCCACAAACGCCAGGGTTCGGCCGTCTTTGAGTTGAACGTTGCACGCCGACCGGTCAGGGTTTTGGTCCAACCAGAACCCGATGAGGTCGTCGTTTCCGTCCTGGGCGGCCTGGTAAATGCACCACCAAATTCTGCACTCAGATTGCACTGTTCTTCGAATGCGACCGTCAATAGTATCAAACAATTGAAAGAAATGATGAAAGATAAATAAGTCACAATTTTTCAGCCCAGGGATCCTAAAAGCACGAGATGTCTCAACTGTAGAATGTCTGTTTTGTCTCAAGTAACACCTTGAATTGAATGCCCAATGTGGCTTTAAAATGCATTGGCCTAAAAGGAATGTACTGGTTTTTTCTTTGCTTTGAGACTGCTGACAGTTTAGTTACAGTTGCAGTTTTAACTTGTTCGCTTTATGAGCATGAAAAACAGTCAATTACCTTTATCAATTTTTGCAAATGGTTCTGAATTTAAAGTCTGAATTCAACTGCTCGAGGTCTTGAATTCAATGCCCGCCATACGCAGTTTTGGCCATAGACAATCGTCACAGCATTGGTTGAATATGGTTGGCTGTCTTGAATTCAATGCCCCCATCACGGTTTTGGCCATAGACAATCGTCACAGCTTTGGTTGAATATGGTTGGCCGTGCCTTGTGTTCAATGCTCTCCCCATACACCGTTTTCAAGCCCAGCGTCCTTATATTTTAGTACAGTGCATTTTCAATAAAATCATTTTGTCACCTGCAGCAGCTGTGAGCCGTTCATTCGGCCGTTCAACTGCAGCGCCGGCCTCTTGCGCTCCATCATCTTGACAAGGCCGAGGTTGCCCTTGGCCAACGCCAAATCCGCTGCCGTGTAGCCGTTATTGTTCTTCAATCGCAGTTCGGCGTTTCGTTCAATCAACAGTCGAGCTGTCTGCCACTCCTTCTGCATTATCGCCACCATCAGCGGGGTGTCGCCGTCTTCGTCAGTGACGTCCGCGTTGGCGCCAGCGTCGAGCAGCGCCGCCACAGTTTTCTCGTGGCCCTGGTGCGCGGCCAGGTGCAGCGGCCTCAGGCCTTTCTCGTGTTGTACGTCTGGGTCAACTCCGGAAGCGACTAACCGCTGGCACATGGACCCGTTGCCCTCGATGGCGGCCTTGAACAGCAACATTTTATTGTTGCGACCCTGCTCCTGGCGCTGCTGCTGCTGCATCATGCCGGCCAGCAGCTGGGCAAACAGGCTGGCACCGCTGCTGGATTCTGCAGGTATGAGATGTCCGTCAATTTTGGCAAAATGTTCGCTACTACTATTAGTAAACCGAAAAAAACGTAAAAAAAACTAATCCTAATCCAAGTTTGAAGAAAATCAGTTGAGCCATTTTTTCTGAAATCGATCACACACAACATACCTACCTACCGACAGACCATTTTTAGTATATGGATTGCGTTGTGCTACAAATCTTGCCACTTTCTCACAATTAACTGAACTTTATTAACCATCTGGTTATCATCACACAGGTCCATGTGCCACAGGTGAAATCTTAATTAGATGGTTCTAAGCCTGCCTGAAAACTTTCATTTGCAAGAGTTTTGCAAAGCCATGAGTAACTATTAATTCCCTTGAGAAGCTCGTAATTCCCTTCAGAAGCATGTAATTCCCTTGAGAAACTAGTAAGTCTTTTGAGAAGCTTTAGTAATTCCCTTGAGTAAGTCCGTTGAGAAACTAGTAATTCCCTTAAGTAAGTCCGTTGAGAAACTAGTAATTCCCTTAAGAGGCTAGTAATACCATTGAGAAGCTCGTAATTCCCTTGAGAAACTAATAATTCCCCTAAGAAACTTGTAACTAGATCAGAACGCAGCAAAAAAGATGCGACTCATTTGATTTGAGAAATCTTTGACGAGTCTCAAGAAATGTCGTTACCTAGTACGCTAAATTTTTAATAATCTTAAGACAACCCAAATTGAGTCTGAGTCCATTAAAAGCAGTTTTCCAATGTTACTTACCGTCATCAAAGAACATACTTTGCTGGCAAATGTGTTCGATATGCAGAACAAGGTTTTGAAGATTATAAAGTTAATCTGGCGCAGTTCAATAAGCCTTATAAATAAATAAATGAATAAATTCTAATAACTGCAGCTTAAATGCTATCAGTTTTAGTACCTTGAAATTAAAGCAGGCGTACAGGCTGCAAGGGTAGAGAGAGAGTGCATGCAGGGAACAGTGTACACTGGCCATTTTGCACAGGAGAGTACACCAAATGCATGACTGTACAGTGGCATAGCAGCAGTGCGCTATGGCAGTAATTGAGCTTGAGCAAATCTATGTAGATTTTTTGGATCCTTATACGAGCATATCATGGAAATGCAAAATCATATCTTGCATATCACATCACGTTTGTTAATTTCTTTCTGTTTACTGTTCCTTTATCTTTTTATGTTTACAAGTACGCGTGCTCTCAAAAAGTGAGGACTGAAATTTAGTTCAATTATTTATTATGCATGTTTGAGCACTCACTGCATATGACCAAGAGAACGTGAAAGCTTCATGCCGTGCTCCCTGGGGTGCCAGAAAATATGTAAATGTACATGCGAGGTCATACTTATTACTGTGCCAATGCGCGCAGCAGGGATGTACAGAAAACGTTTACCATAGAGAAAATTTTGTTGTCTATGGTCTTGATTTGTCTGTGTGCAAAGCTCTTTTCTAAACATTCTTTAAGAGCTATGCAGCTCGACTCCGAATATAATGCGGTTTTCAGGGGACACTTATAAAAATTGCATGGACATTTTTTCGTTAAGATGGAGTAGTCAAGCGGAAGAGTACCGAACAGGGGCCAATGACATTGGTAATGTATTGCTTAAACTATATCAGTAGTGTTTAAATACTAACGTTTTTTGCGTTGTTTTGCATTTGCAAAACAATATAGAAAACGGAGTAGTGCACCCAAACGTTGTCAAATAATACGATCGTAAATACACGAGTCGGTAGATGTACATGCATGATGCAGACGAAGAAATCAGACAGTACATTTGCGCCAACAAGTCATGCGCACTTAAATCCGCGATATCGTTTTATTGGAAGGTAATTAATACAGGACTTGCCTGTTTTTGCAAAGATTAGCGGTTGATTGACACTAAAACCGAGAAGTCATATTTGATCAATCTGCATACAATCAAAGTATTGATGGTTACGTCTTTTTGCTTTATAATGGAAAATAATATATTGAAAGTGTATTTTTACGTAAAGCCACAGCCTTTAAAAAAGTTATAAGAAAAGAACCAATGCTTCCCTCAAGACACAACAGCATGTACGACATAGTGGTCCTTGCTTAAGTGGTCTCTGGATAGTGGATCTCTGGACAGATGCTTCACAGCGACCCTCAGATACTTTAGCTTCAAGTTAGTACATATGCAGGTTCCTAATAATTTCAGTGCGTTTCTACTACCGCTAATTATTTTTAAGAAGTATTAAACTTTTTTTGTAAACTTTTTGCATGCAATAACTTGGTTGAACAATTGAAAAGTTGAAAGCACGCACCGTTTTTCCCAGTGTGTTGTTTTACTACGTCCGCGCAAATCTTTCGCACTACTTTAAATGATAATCAGTTGAACATGAACTTCTCGCACTCTGCGTTTTGATCGTATGGTATTTTAATTAACTTTTAGTCATGTGGCAACTTAGCCAAAATTTGTTAGCTGTAATTATTCTAGTAATTTTCTTGATTAGCACAGCCAGAGCCCAATCCTCCGGTACCCCTGGCGATCCGATCGGGAGCAACGAAAATGTCTCCGAGTGTTATAAAAATCGAAAGCCGAAAATGTGCTTGACAAAATTCTGGAATCTTGCTTACGGTAGAGAGCCAGTCGCTTCGAACACGTGCGGAATGACAAGTCGGGAAAGATTCTGCGTTCAAACGTCAATTCAGGCGACCTCCATTCAGGATCGGTACTGCTTCTATTGCTCCGAGGCCGAGCGGGACAAATCTCACAGCGCCAAGTTTCTGACCGACTTCAACAGAGAAAATCCGTGGAAGACATTCTGGCAAAGTCAGACTCTGTATGAAACTCCAACAAGGAGCAGCAAATTTAATGTCAATATTACTATTGACTTTGGTGAGCAAATTGATTGCCAAATTTACTGTAGAAAATACTAAAATATCAATTTTTCCATTTATCTATGAAAAAATTGTCGTTTTTACTTGCTTTTTAAAGAAAAACTTTTTTTATTTACTTTAAAGTATAAAAAAGTATAAAAAATCTGATTATTTAGTTTCAACTTTATTGATATAATTTCCTTTAAAAACAAAAGTTATATTTTTTATATTTTTAACTTTAGTATTGTTACAAAAATATATAAAACCTAACACTAAATTGAAATGTGTGCATTAAAGTTTTCCCAATCAGTCAAATTTCGATTCAGTTTTTTTATGTAATTTTTTGCTATATTTTTCTCCTGAATGTTTTAGTTTTACTTGAAAAATTATTTATGATTCACAATCACAAACAATGCCAGTTTTCAATGTTTTAATTAACTATATTTTCGTCCAAGTTTTGACTGCCCTTCCATCCCAGGCACCCAGACGCAGGTCACCTACATCCGACTGCTGTTCCACTCGCCCAGGCCTCACAGCATGGCTATCTACCGGCGAAAGAAGCGCAACCTGCCCTGGCAGCCGTGGGCCTATTTCAGCCGCAATTGTGAGGCCCAGTACAAAATGATCTCGGACGAACAAATCACGGATGACAACAAGTACCAGCCCGTCTGCAAGTCGCACTTCTCCGACATGGTGCCACTCACTGACGGAAACGTGCTGTTCGTGTCCCTGATGGACCGGCTGGATGTCAATGACAAGGACGGCTTCTGGAAAGACGACAGAATGCAGGCAAGGATCGAGTTCTTGAATTGATTGCTGGGCCACTGCACTCTTGGTCCTTCAAGAATGCAATCAACTACTAATACATGATTCACAGCTACCGTCAGATACTTCAGGATCCCAGCTACCCCCAGATACTTTAGGACCTCAGCTACCCTCAGATACTTCAGGACCCCAGCTACCCTCAGATACTTCAGGACCCCAGCTACCCCCAGATACTTTAGGACCTCAGCTACCCTCAGATACTTCAGGACCCCAGCTACCCTCAGATACTTCAGAACCTCAGCTGACCTTAGATACTTCAGAACCTCAGCTACCCTCAGATACTTCAGAACCTCAGCTACCCTCAGATACTTCAGGACCCCAGCTATCCTCAGATACTTCAGGACCCCAGCTATCCTCAGATACTTCAGGACCCCAGCTATCCTCAGATACTTCAGGACCCCAGCTATCCTCAGATACTTCAGAAACGTGTCAATCTAACTTAGTAACTGTCCCCTTCCATGCCCCACGCCGCGCAGGACTGGGTCCTCGCCTCGGACATCCTGATCAGTCTCGACCGGCTCAACACCCACGGCGACACGTTCAGCGCCGACGTGCTTTACAAGTACTTCTACGCCATCACGGACATCACTGTGGGCGGCCGGTGTCAGTGCAACGGTCACGCGGCAGTCTGCAACACCAATCCAACCACTCAGGAGCGCTCCTGCTCCTGTCAGCACAACACCGAAGGCATCCAGTGCGAAAAATGCCGAAAAGACTATAACGACAGGCCTTGGCGCGCCGCCACACAGGAGAACGCGTGGGAGTGCCGGCCGTGCAACTGCTCCGGCAACAGCGAGCAGTGCCAGTTCGACTGGGACCTGTACTACGCCAGCGGCAACGTCAGCGGCGGACGATGCGTCAATTGTCGCGACAATACCGAAGGTCCGCACTGTGAACGCTGCCTGCCGAATCACAGGCGACCAACGCCCGGCGCCAGCGGCTGCGTCGCCTGCAACTGCCATCCTGTGGGGTCGCAGCACGGCCAGTGCGACGATCAGGGACGGTGCGTCTGTCAGCCAGGAGTCACTGGGGACAAGTGCGACAGGTGCCTGACGGGTTACTACAATCTGACGGCTAGCGGATGCAAGTAAGTTCGACTGCTTTCTCGATTTTCATTCATAGTCAGTCCGTTTGAACAGTGTCGTGTGATTCACACCCATGATGGCCAGCTCCCAAAGCACAGAAAGTGTACATGTCTGACGATCAGAAAGTCAGGGCTGGCTCTACACCCTGTGCGAGCGCCGAATGCCGAAAACCCTATGATCATTCTGAACACCTTAATTTACTGGTGATTAAAAGTATCAAACCCTTCAGAGCAGATTACTCTCTGATGCCTTAAATCTATCCAGATTTATACTAGCCTCTAAGTTAGTGCTTTTGCACCGAGCATTTGAATAGCTGCAATCAGTCAGAGTAGCTGAAAGTTAGTTAGCTAATAGATAGAGTCTGACCCTTGCCTGCTTTTCTGTCACTGGCCTGACCTCCCCGCCACTGTTTCTCTGGTGCTCAACCGGCCTCTTCAATTTGGTTCTTCTTACAAGCTATTCGGTGCTGCCTCACCTATCAGGGCTGAGCAGTCTTTTAGATAACGAAAACCTTAACAAACTATGGGCTTCTAGGCACGACTGAAGCATTGACGGCAGATCTTTGCTCACGCAAAGAAATAAAAAGGCCGCATGACTACAGGCTAACACAGGAAACAGATATGGAATATCTGACATGTAAATGTTTGCTCGAACTCTTTTTCAGTAGAATAAGTGTAATTGTTTTTGTATTTTAAACCTCCTACTAAACAGTTTCATTAGCGCTTTCCAATATGTCGATATAAAATGTAGCCTGAAATTGCAATGTTGCGTTGGGGTTCTTTGTCCCAAATTCGGCGCATTGCTTGAAACCTTTCTGCTATCGAATTCGAATGGGATGGGGAAGAACTGGGTTGGTTAGGGAGGAGAAAGAGAGGAGAGAGAGAGGGAATGAGGGATGGGTGAATCCTCCTGTCTTCTTTGCGCAATGGAACCCAGCCCACCCTGGTCGCACATCAGCCTGGTCCAACGTTTATCGATCGGTACCACACGGGGAGCGCACAGACGAAGGGGCTGGGCTAGCGGTGGACGGCGGTTCAGTCATTGCCATGGCGAATTTCTGGCCCCCAAGTCAAGAAGAAGAGGAAGAATGAAAAACTGAAAAAGCTTCGAAATAAGGAATGGGTTGGAGAGGCTGCTGAAGTGTAGGTGTCCCTTATCCCCCATTCCTAACCATCGACACTGCGGTACAAGCTGGTGCATTGTTGGTAGCTAAACTGGGACAGTATTTTTCGCCAGTATCCCAGTGGCTTAGGAGAAAATTTGGCGGAAATTGCGCATCGAGATTTCCAATTTGAGGCATTCTCGACTGTTGAAGTGCTTAGGCAAAATTTTAATTTACGCTTTGACTACGCTAGTTGCGAAATCCACAGCGAAAATTTTTCAAGACAACACTCTTGAATATCCCCACTGTCAACTCACACTACCTGAAACTGTTACAGTACTCACCGTTTCTCCAACACCTTCACTCTAACACTGTCACTCTAACAGTGTCACTACCATACTGTCACTCCAACATCGTCACTTCAACACAGTCACTCCAAAGTCACTCCAACACCGTCACTCCAACACCGTCACTCCAGCACTGTCACTCCAGCAACGTCACTCCAACACTGTCACTCCAACACTGTCACTCCAGCACTGTCACTCCAGCACTGTCACTCCAGCAAAGTCATTCCAACACTGTCACTCCAACACCGTCATTCTTTCAAGACCTTGCGGCTGCGCGACCGAAGGCACGGTGAACAACACGGGCGAGTGCAATCCCATAACTGGCGAATGTCGATGCAAGCCGAACGCCGCCGGCCGTCTGTGCAACAAGTGCCGGCCGTTCTTCTTCGGCCTGAGCGCCACCGATCCAGACGGCTGCCAGCAGTGCTTCTGCTACGGGCACAGCACCAGCTGCCAGTTACACCCGGCCATGTCGCTGCAGGACACCGTCGAGAACTTTACCGATGAGACGAAACGGCCCTGGGGCGTCGGCTTCGTTCGACGTAGAATAGATGGCCTGACTGTGGGGGAGGAGCAGAACGTCTCGGCGGCTGACGCGGTGGAGATGTACCCCGAGAGACGCATTGCAGCTGCTTTGGTGGGTGCCCGTGTGGGGTGACAGTGTTGGAGTGACGGTGTTGGAGTGACAGTGCTGGAGTGACAGTATTGGAGTGACAGTGTTGGACTGACAGTGCTGGAGTGACAGTGTTGGAGTGACAGTGTTTGGATGACAGTATTGGAGTGACAGTGTTGGAGTGACAGTGCTGGAGTGACGGTGTTGAAGTGACAGTGCTGGAGTGACAGTATTGGAGTAACAGTGTTGGAGTGACAGTGTTGGAGTGACAGTGTTGGAGTGACAGTGTTGGAGTGACAGTGTTTGGATGACAGTATTGGAGTGACAGTGTTGGAGTGACAGTACTGGAGTGACAGTGTTGGAGTGACAGTGCTGGAGTGACAGTGTTGGAGTGACAGTGTTGGAGTGACGGTGTTGGAGTGACGTTGCTGAAGTGACGGTGTTGGAGTGACAGTGTTGGAGTGACGGTGTTGGAGTGACAGTGCTGGAGTGACGGTATTGGAGTGACAGTGTTGGAGTGACGGTGTTGAAGTGACAGTGCTGGAGTGACGGTGTTGGAGTGACAGTGTTGGAGTGACAGTGTGTTTTAGCTTCACCGATGTTCGCCATCACGTCGCCAATACTAAGCGTCACCCCTCAAACCCGCAGGTGGGTCTCGAGCCGCCCTACAACACCCTGTACTTCACCCTGCCGCCCTCAATGCTGGGCGATCAGTCCGGCTCTTACAACCGGCAGCTGCGGCTGGTGATGTCCCTGCCCGAGGACCCCACACCGGACAGCCGGTCCGGTCTTAAGGACGTCGAGCTGGAGTCTCGCGGGCTGGTGTTCTCCGCCTCGTTTGACTCGTCGCAAGGCCTCGACAAGCCGAGGCAGGGCCGGTTCAGCCTGGCCTTCCGCCTCGCGCACGACCCCGCCAGCTCCGTATGGCATCGGCTGAGCGACTCGCGCGAACTTTTCCGCAACGTGCTGGCCGGCCTGACCCAGATTCGAGTTCGGGCCAACTTTCGCGGCGCCAATAGCGGTGGATTAAGTGAGAATAATTGGAGAGAGGAAAATTTTTATTGTCCAGTTCAGGGCGCGGCACACTCTACTTAGTTGTTTAAGTAGCAAGTGGCGGTTTTATAGTCGAAAACTAATTTATGACTTTATTGCTTCAGAGACAGATAGAGAGATCAGAGAGACAGGCCGAGGGAGCAGAGAGACAGACAGAGAGATCAGAGAGACAGGCCGAGGGAGCAGAGAGACAGATAGAGAGATCAGAGAGACAGGCCGAGGGAGCAGAGAGACAGACAGAGAGATCAGAGAGACAGACAGAGAGATCAGAGAGACAGGCGGAGAGACCAGAGAGACAGGCGGAGAAACCAGAGAGACAGGCGGAGAGATCATAGAGACAGGCGGAGAGATCAGAGAGACAGGCGGAGAGATCAGAGAGACAGGCGGAGAGATCTGAGAGACAGGCAAAGAGAGATCAGAGAGACAGGCGGAGAGACCAGAGAGACAGGCGGAGAAACCAGAGAGACAGGCGGAGAGACCAGAGAGACAGGCGAAGAGACCAGAGAGACAGGCGGAGAGACCAGAGAGACAGGCGGAGAGACCAGAGAGACAGGCGGAGAGATCAGAGAGACAGGCGGAGAGATCTGAGAGACAGGCAAAGAGAGACCAGAGAGACAGGCGGAGAGATCAGAGAGACAGGCGGAGAGATCAGAGAGACAGGCCGAGGGAGCAGAGAGACAGATAGAGAGATCAGAGAGACAGGCGGAGAGATCAGAGAGACAGGCAGAGAAACCAGAGAGACAGGCGGAGAAACCAGAGAGACAGGCGGAGAAACCAGAGAGACAGGCAGAGAGATCAGAGAGACAGGCGGAGAGATCAAAGAGAAAGGCGGAGAGATCAGAGAGACAGGCGGAGAGATCAGAGAGACAGGCGGAGAGATCAGAGAGACAGGCGGAGAGATCAGAGAGACAGGCGGAGAGATCCGAGAGACAGGCGGAGAAACCAGAGAGACAGGCGGAGAAACCAGAGAGACAGGCGGAAAAACCAGAGAGACAGGCGGAGAGATCATAGAGACAGGCGGAGAGATCAGAGAGACAGGCGGAGAGATCAGAGAGACAGGCGGAGAGATCAGAGAGACAGGCGGAGAGACCAGAGAGACAGGCGGAGAAACCAGAGAGACAGGCGGAGAGACCAGAGAGACAGGCGGAGAGACCAGAGAGACAGGCGGAGAGACCAGAGAGACAGGCGGAGAAACCAGAGAGACAGGCGGAGAGACCAGAGAGACAGGCGGAGAGACCAGAGAGACAGGCGGAGAGACCAGAGAGACAGGCGGAGAGATCAGAGAGACAGGCGGAGAGATCAGAGAGACAGGCGGAGAGACCAGAGAGACAGGCGGAGAGACCAGAGAGACAGGCGGAGAGACCAGAGAGACAGGCGGAGAGATCAGAGAGACAGTCAGAGAAACCAGAGAGACAGGCGGAGAAACCAGAGAGACAAACAGAGATCAGAGAGACAGGCGGAAAAACCAGAGAGACAGGCGGAGAGATCAGAGAGACAGGCGGAGAGACCAGAGAGACAGGCGGAGAGATCAGAGAGACAGGCAAAGAGAGATCAGAGAGACAGGCGGAGAGATCAGAGAGACAGGCAGAGAAACCAGAGAGACAGGCGGAGAAACCAGAGAGACAGGCGGAGAAACCAGAGAGACAGGCAGAGAAACCAGAGAGACAGGCGGAGAAACCAGAGAGACAAACAGAGATCAGAGAGACAGGTGGAGAGATCAGAGAGACAGGCGGAGAGACCAGAGAGACAGGCGGAGAGACCAGAGAGACAGGCGGAGAGACCAGAGAGACAGGCGGAGAGATCAGAGAGACAGGCGGAGAGACCAGAGAGACAGGCGGAGAGATCAGAGAGACAGGCGGAGAGATCTGAGAGACAGGCAAAGAGAGACCAGAGAGACAGGCGGAGAGATCAGAGAGACAGGCGGAGAGATCAGAGAGACAGGCCGAGGGAGCAGAGAGACAGATAGAGAGATCAGAGAGACAGGCGGAGAGATCAGAGAGACAGGCAGAGAAACCAGAGAGACAGGCGGAGAAACCAGAGAGACAGGCGGAGAAACCAGAGAGACAGGCAGAGAGATCAGAGAGACAGGCGGAGAGATCAGAGAGAAAGGCGGAGAGATCAGAGAGACAGGCGGAGAGATCAGAGAGACAGGCGGAGAGATCAGAGAGACAGGCGGAGAGATCAGAGAGACAGGCGGAGAGATCCGAGAGACAGGCGGAGAAACCAGAGAGACAGGCGGAGAAACCAGAGAGACAGGCGGAGAAACCAGAGAGACAGGCGGAAAAACCAGAGAGACAGGCGGAGAGATCATAGAGACAGGCGGAGAGATCAGAGAGACAGGCGGAGAGATCAGAGAGACAGGCGGAGAGATCAGAGAGACAGGCGGAGAGACCAGAGAGACAGGCGGAGAAACCAGAGAGACAGGCGGAGAGACCAGAGAGACAGGCGGAGAGACCAGAGAGACAGGCGGAGAGACCAGAGAGACAGGCGGAGAAACCAGAGAGACAGGCGGAGAGACCAGAGAGACAGGCGGAGAGATCAGAGAGACAGGCAAAGAGAGATCAGAGAGACAGGCGGAGAGATCAGAGAGACAGGCAGAGAAACCAGAGAGACAGGCGGAGAAACCAGAGAGACTGGCGGAGAAACCAGAGAGACAGGCAGAGAAACCAGAGAGACAGGCGGAGAAACCAGAGAGACAAACAGAGATCAGAGAGACAGGTGGAGAGATCAGAGAGACAGGCGGAGAGACCAGAGAGACAGGCGGAGAGACCAGAGAGACAGGCGGAGAGACCAGAGAGACAGGCGGAGAGATCAGAGAGACAGGCGGAGAGATCAGAGAGACAGGCGGAGAGATCAGAGAGACAGGCAGAGAGACCAGAGAGACAGGCGGAGAAACCAGAGAGACAGGCGGAGAGATCAGAGAGACAGGCGGAGAGACCAGAGAGACAGGCGGAGAGATCAGAGAGACAGGCGGAGAGATCAGAGAGACAGGCGGAGAGATCAGAGAGACAGGCGGAGAGATCAGAGAGACAGGCGGAGAGATCAGAGAGACAGGCGGAGAGACCAGAGAGACAGGCGGAGAAACCAGAGAGACAGGCGGAGAGACCAGAGAGACAGGCGGAGAGACCAGAGAGACAGGCGGAGAGATCAGAGAGACAGGCGGAGAGACCAGAGAGACAGGCGGAGAGATCAGAGAGACAGGCGGAGAGACCAGAGAGACAGGCGGAGAGACCAGAGAGACAGGCGGAGAGACCAGAGAGACAGGCGGAGAGATCAGAGAGACAGGCGGAGAGACCAGAGAGACAGGCGGAGAGACCAGAGAGACAGGCGGAGAGATCAGAGAGACAGGCGGAGAGATCTGAGAGACAGGCAAAGAGAGATCAGAGAGACAGGCGGAGAGATCAGAGAGACAGGCGGAGAGACCAGAGAGACAGGCGGAGAGACCAGAGAGACAGGCGGAGAGACCAGAGAGACAGGCGGAGAGACCAGAGAGACAGGCGGAGAGACCAGAGAGACAGGCGGAGAGACCAGAGAGACAGGCGGAGAGACCAGAGAGACAGGCGGAGAGATCAGAGAGACAGGCGGAGAGACCAGAGAGACAGGCGGAGAGACCAGAGAGACAGGCGGAGAGATCAGAGAGACAGGCGGAGAGATCTGAGAGACAGGCAAAGAGAGATCAGAGAGACAGGCGGAGAGATCATAGAGACAGGCGGAGAGACCAGAGAGACAGGCGGAGAAACCAGAGAGACAGGCGGAGAGACCAGAGAGACAGGCGGAGAGACCAGAGAGACAGACGGAGAGACCAGAGAGACAGGCGGAGAGACCAGAGAGACAGGCGGAGAGATCAGAGAGACAGGCGGAGAGATCAGAGAGACAGGCGGAGAGACCAGAGAGACAGGCGGAGAAACCAGAGAGACAGGCGGAGAGATCAGAGAGACAGGCGGAGAGACCAGAGAGACAGGCGGAGAAACCAGAGAGACAGGCGGAGAAACCAGAGAGACAGGCGGAGAAACCAGAGAGACAGGCGGAGAGACCAGAGAGACAGGCGGAGAGATCAGAGAGACAGGCGGAGAGATCAGAGAGACAGGCGGAGAGACCAGAGAGACAGGCGGAGAAACCAGAGAGACAGGCGGAGAAACCAGAGAGACAGGCGGAGAAACCAGAGAGACAGGCGGAGAAACCAGAGAGACAGGCGGAGAAACCAGAGAGACAGGCGGAGAAACCAGAGAGACAGGCGGAGAAACCAGAGAGACAGGCGGAGAAACCAGAGAGACAGGCGGAGAAACCAGAGAGACAGACAGAGATCAGAGAGGGACAAAGATGTCACAGAGATCGCGAAGGGTACAGGGAGAGCAACACCCACCAACCACACTGCAGTTTTTGCCAGCCTGCACAGCATCACCCTGGAGGGCACGGTGCCCAGGACTGCCGCAGCGGCAGGCGCTCCAGACGCCATCACGATGCACAAATGCGACTGTCCAGAGGGTCACATGGGGCCCATGTGCCAGCGCTGCAAGGACGGCTACCGGAGGTCGGTGCCGAACGCCGGACCCTACGGGGCCTGCGTGCCCTGCGATTGCTTCAATCATTCGGCCACGTGCAACAGCGAGACTGGTGAGCTAGAGATGGGATCTTTTGATTGTGAAGTGGAACTAGAGATGGGATCTTTTGATTGTGAAGTGGAACTAGAGATGGGATCTTTTGATTGTGAAGTGGAACTAGAGATGGGATCTTTTGATTGTGAAGTGGAACTAGAGATGGGATCTTTTGATTGTGAAGTGGAACTAGAGATGGGATCTTTTGATTGTGAAGTGGGACTAGAGATGGGATCCTTTGATTGTGAAGTGGAACTAGAGATGGGATCTTTTGATTGTGAAGTGGAACTAGAGATGGGATCTTTTGATTGTGAAGTGGAACTAGAGATGGGATCCTTTGATTGTGAAGTGGAACTAGAGATGGGATCTTTTGATTGTGAAGTGGAACTAGAGATGGGATCTTTTGATTGTGAAGTGGAACTAGAGATGGGATCCTTTGATTGTGAAGTGGAACTAGAGATGGGATCTTTTGATTGGGAAGTGGGGCTCGAGATGGGATCTCTCGATTGGGAAGTGGGGCTCGAGATGGGATCTCTCGATTGGGAAGTGGGGCTCGAGATGGGATCTCTCGATTGTGAAGTGGAACTAGAGATGGGATCTTTTGATTGTGAAGTGGAACTAGAGATGGGATCCTTTGATTGTGAAGTGGAACTAGAGATGGGATCTTTTGATTGGGAAGTGGGGCTCGAGATGGGATCTCTCGATTGGGAAGTGGGGCTCGAGATGGGATCTCTCGATTGGGAAGTGGGGCTCGAGATGGGATCTTTTGATCGGGAAGTGGGGCTCGAGATGGGATCTTTTGATCGGGAAGTGGGACTCGAGATAGGATCTCTCGATTGGGAAGTGGGGCTAGAGATGGGATCTCTCGATTGGGAAGTGGGACTAGAGATGGGATCTCTCGATTAGGAAGTGGGACTAGAGATGGGATCTCTCGATTGGTAGATGGGGCTAGAGCTGGGACCTATGAATTGGGAGATGAGACATGGACTACGGAATGGGATAGCATTGTGGAGATGGGACTACGAGCCGTATGTACAGACGGGAATCTCAATTGACTGAATCTGACTGAAGAGATGGGACCAGCTCAGAATTAGTTACCATGATTCCTGCCATATCCCTCCCGCCACAGGCGAGTGCGGCCGAGTGGAGGGCCGCGGCCTCGACCCCAAGGAGCTCCGGATCTGCGATCACAACACCGTCGGCTTCAAATGCGACCAGTGCGCCGATGGTTACTATGGCAACGCGTCTAGCGGCGTTCCAGACGCTTGCAAGCCCTGCCCGTGCCCCGGCAACTCCACCTGCGCTCAGGACCTGCGTAGCGGCCAGGTGATCTGCACCCGCTGCCCGGAGGGCCTGTCGGGAATTCGATGCGACACCTGCGCGTTGAATTATTACGGCAGGCCGCCCAACTGCCGCAGGTGCGAGTGCAACGGCAATACTGATCCCAACGATCTGCAGGTGCGAATGTGGATTTGGGATTTCGAGTGAACGGGGATTTTACTATGTATTCCCATCTGTAGCTATCCCCATTCTCCTCATCACCTACATTGATCCTCATTCTCCTCATCGCCTGTATTGATCCCCATTCTACTCATCACCTGTATTGATCCCCATTCTCCTGGTCACCTGTATTGATCCCCATTCTCCTCATCACCTGCATGTATCCCCATTCTCCTCATCACCTGTATTGATCCCCATTTTCCTCATCACCTGTATTCATCCCACTCCCTCCTCACCCAGGTGTGTCACCCAGACACGGGCGTGTGCACTAAATGTATCCACGAGACCGGCGGTGACAAGTGCGAGCGCTGCAAAAATGGTTACTATGGCAACGCATTGGCCACCAGTGGAGTCAAGTGCCGCTCCTGTGGCTGCCATCCGGCTGGCACAAACCTGACAGCCACCTGCAACCCGGTCAGCGGCGAGTGCCAGTGTCTGCCAAATGTGGACGGACGCCGGTGCGACACCTGCCAGCAGGGCTTCTTCAACATCAGCAGCGGGACGGGTTGCGAGTTCTGCGCCTGCAACTACACCGGCACCGGCGGCTCCGCCACCTGCCACGCCGACACCGGCGCCTGCAGCTGCCTGTCCGGAGTGGGCGGGCTGAAGTGCGACTCCTGCCTGCCCGGCTTCTTCAACTTCACCGAGCGCGGCTGCACACCTTGCCAGTGCAACCCGCTGGGCATCCGGGACCCCGCTCAGGTAATGCTAACGTATGTACTGCTGCTGGCTTTACTCATCACACTACTGTGCTATTGTTACTATGCATCATGTATTAATATCACTTTTTATTAGTATGATTACTACTATGATTACTTATTGTTTATTACTACATTACAACAACTCGCACATTACTGCTAATACACTATTACCGTTGCTACCTCTCTGCTCACCCACTTACTTGCTCATCCTGTTACAGGCCATCTGCGACGCCAGCGGGCAGTGCAGCTGCAAGCAGCACATTGTTGGCGCCAAGTGCGATCGCTGCGCTGAAAACCGGTTCGACGTCGCACGCGGATGCCCGAAGTGCCCGGACTGCTACGGCGTTGTTCAACAGCTGGTCAACGATCTTCGCTCCGAGTTGGCCATCATTGAAACTCTGTTCGACCAGACTCCGAACATCAGCGCTGTTGGCGATGTCCGAGGCAAGCTGGAGAGGGCCAGGGACAGGGCGATCCGGCTTGTGCGATATCTAGAGACCCTTCTCGGACCTGGTGTGAGTGATCATTGTTAAACGGAGACTCTTCTGGGACCTCATATCTGTTTACTTGTACAAAAACTAAGTCTCCATTATCACACAATCTACAATCTACACTGTAGCTGAGCCAGACAAACCAGCGCCTGATGCAGAATCTGAGCCGGATGCTGGACGAGGCCAGCAACAATCTAGCCAAGGCGGATACGGACTTGAACCAGGCGCAGACATTTTTGTCAAGTCGCCTGCCAGCTATCAAACGAGAGCTGCAACAGCTTAGTCAGGAAATCGATGCCAAGCTTCGACCAATAAATGTGACGCTGGAGCAGGCGCAGGCTCTGCTGCAAGACTATCTTGGCCTGGCCGGGGATGTAAACAAGACCAACACCGACTTGTTGGTGAGTTATATACAAATAGCACTCTGTCATTGCTTCTTTGTGTGGCGGTGATAACCATCAGTCCCTCAACCCTCTCTTTCCTAACCGTGCGGCGTGAGGTGGGTCTATCAGTTTTATGGTCAGTCCTTCAACCCCTCTTTCCTAACCGTGCGGCGTGAGGTGGGTCTATCAGTTTTATGGTGAGTCCTTCAAGCCCTCTTTCCTAACCATGCGGCGTGAGGTGGGTCTATCAGTTTTATGGTGAGTCCTTCAAGCCCTCTTTCCTAACCGTGCGGCGTGAGGTGGGTCTATCAGTTTTATGGTGAGTCCTTCAAGCCCTCTTTCCTAACCGTGCGGCGTGAGGTGGGTCTATCAGTTTTATGGTGAGTCCTTCAAGCCCTCTTTCCTAACCGTGCGGCGCGAGGTGGGCCTATCAGTTTTATGGTCAGTCCCTCAATCCTTTTTTCCTAATCTAATCCAATTCTACGCGTTAACCACACGGACAGAAGCGTTTGAAAAGTGTTGACTCCGCATCAAACGAGCTGGAACGCCAAGCGGACGAGCTTCGCCGATTAGCTACCCAACGACTTGAAGAGTCGCGGACTCTCATGAGAGAGCTGGCCGACGCTCCCGAACAGGTGGCCGCGGCTGAGCAGCGGCTTGGCCAGGCTGGCCGAGAGGCTGACGCGCTGCTAGAATTGGCCAACCGGGCGGAGGCTGCCGTGGAGGCGGCAAGAGAAAGAGCGACAAACTTTACGGCCAGGTATGGCTTTTCCGTCCTTAGGGCGATGTATTATTTGACACGAAAATCATACGCTCGTATTACCGGTGGCTTCGCGATTGACACTCATGAGGTTTAGCCCCCACGCGTTACCGCTCTGTCGGTTCTGACAAACTGAGCATCTGTGTAAAATAGCGTAAAACCATGAAATCTCGCAGGTACCACCAGCTGCTGAGCCAGCTGCCCCAGCCCGACTCCACCCAGCTGAAGAAGCTCAACAATTCTCTCGACGATCTGTCCAAGCTCAACGAGCAGGTGAAACGCAAACACGCCGACGTTTCCGACCGCATCCGAGGCGCCCAGGCCAATCTCACCCGAGTAGTGAACGGGGCCGAGACAGATTTTAGAACCCAGAACGACACTCAGGCCAGGACGAATCAATTCTATAGGGACCTGCTGCGACAGAAGGCGGAAGTTCAGGTTCGAGGACCGTTTCTTCCTGTCTCATTATCAAATCATCTAATTTCCCCTTTATCACTGCCTACTCAAAATGAAGCATTACTTACTAACTCTGGTAACAATAATTTCTTTCAATTGAAGGCAGACTGTTGTCTAAAAAAATCAAGATTCTAAATTGTGCAATCAATCGCGAAAAATTTCAGGAGCTGCTCAACCGCTCTCTGAGCTACAATGCCAGCGCACACGAGCTGCTAAAAAAGCTGAATAACTACAAGGACAGCATCGAAGCAAGCCGAACTGACGCTCTGTTGAAAATTGAGGAGCTGGCCAAAGTTAGAAACGTTACCATGTCGGCAAACTCGACTCTGCAGGAAGCTCAGCGACTGCATGACGATCACTTCGCGGCCGCGACAGAGGCTGCTGGCCAAGCTAACGACACGAAGCAGCTGGCGTCTACTCTGTATAATGTAAGCAAAGGTTTGAGTTCCAAATTGCTTGCCAATTCTAGTTGAGATGCGTTATGATACACTAAGGTCGATTGCCTGTCAAATTCGTGTCCTTGATCCGTCACATCTGTGTCTGTGATCCATCACATCCGTGTCTGTGATCCGTCACATCCGTGTCTGTTATCCGTCACATCCGTGTCTGTGATCAGTTACATACGTGTCTGTGATCAGTTACATCCGTGTCTGTGATCAGTTACATCCGTTTCTGTGATCAGTTACATCCGTGTCTGTGATCAGTTACATCCGTGTCTGCGATAGATCACATCTGTGTCTGTAGGCCGTCATAATTGGATCATTCAACCGGAACAAACGAATTAATTCCTCGTTGGGATCAGTAATTTTCTATTGCAAATGTGCAGAGTAGTATTTAGTATTTCACTCTGTAACGTACATGTAATATGAGTCAGTGAAATGGGAAGAATTGCATCAGCGCTGTTTGTGGGACGATGTCACCAATGGTTTTCACCGAAATTATTACTAACATTGTTAACCTTACTATGGTTAAAAAAATTTAGCGCTCGGAAAGCCTGCTAAGAGATTCGAATGCCAATTTGTCGGATGCGATGTCGGCCTATCAGCAAGTGAGGTCGGTGGCCGACTCCCTAGACAACATGGAGACCAGGCTGGGTCAGATTCTCGACAGGCAGGCTGAGACGGACTTGAAGCTGGGCCAACTGTCAAAACTGTCTAGCGAAGCGAAAGTCAATGCCAGCTTACTACAGAGGAGTGCCGCCGATCTGGCTAAAGACATCGAAGCATTGGTGAACATTTCCAGTGAGTGTCCTATTGCTGTCGAACTTCTACTGTTATATTACAAGATTTTCCATTGGTATCTTATCGGGAAGGTTTTTTCTGGTGGTGCATTCTGGGCTTTGCCTAGTGGTTCGAGCGTTTGACTCACGAATGAAAGGTCGATTCTTAACCCACTCGGAATAATTTGTGTCCTTGAGCAAGACACTTAACTCTGCATTGCTTCAGTTCACCCAGCTGTAAAATGGGTGCCAGCATTAGCTGGGGTAATTGAGGGTGTGTGTGGCGACCCCTCAGTCCTTGGACTGAACAGCCGTACGCAGCCTTCAGATGCGCCGCGCAATAGCTGCGGCTGAGCTGTCGGTTGCACGTCTGGCCAATTATGAGAATCAATTATGAGCGTTCTGTTAGTTAATGTCTTTTGCGTGTTGCTAGGATGACTAAAACTTTGACCCGCAGGTCTCATTCTCTTGTTTATTTTCCGGTTGAATTTTCCAAACTTGAATCCCTAATAATAAATCCCAAACCAATGATGCCACGACAGAAAATGGCGACTTTGACGCACAAGCGGACGCCCTGAACGCCAGCATTGAGGCGCTTTTGCGCAACGCCACGAGCGGTGGCGGCAGCGGCAGCGGCGGCGGCGGCGTCACGGAGAGTGAGCAGCTCCGCCAGGTCTCGGAACTGGTGAGTCGCTACCAGCTGGAGCAGGATAGCGTCATGCAGGAGATCGACTGGCTTGAGAAGGAGCACGAGAGGCTGGCCAAGGTCACTCAAGAGCTCGGCGCCTATGACGGCTCGAATTGCTGGTTCCACTTTGCCAGAAATGTCGAATAGTGAAGCTGCTTTACTGAACCGAACTGAATTGCTGCAAACGTAGACGCACTTGTTATTGCAGTTATACTTCAATATTTTTGCTGCTTTTTATACATCTTATATTGAATCCACTGTTGATAGGGATTCGTACGCTGGGATTCGGGACCACATGGACTTTGCTCCAGTCATCTAGAGGTGTTTTTCGTGCAGCCAACGTCGGTACCTCCTGAGTTGATCCTAACAATACGATATATGCACAATTTAACCCTTCTCTTAGTTCTTAATAAATAAAACTCTTTCTAAAACTGCTCCATTGACTTTTTTGCGCAACGCCGCGTTGCAACGGCTGAAGCTGCTAGAGTTCTTCTGAACGCGTTTTATCTCTGAAATTTGAAGTTTCTTTTTAAAGCCTGCAGCCACAGCTGCTTGGCCTGTCTATATGCTGTTTAGCCATTGCTTATATCTTAGTGCAAATTTTCACTAGACTCGTACAAATTTAATCACCATGCGCTTTTTGGTTTGCTCGTCTATTCTTTTTATGATTAAATATACATTGACAAATGCAGCAGCAGCATTGGGTGACAGGTTAGTAGCAATAATTACAAGCGTATTCCTGCACTTGTTTCGGCTTCCAGTTTCTTTAGAATCTGTTCGTCTGCCTGCCTGCCTGTCTGCCTGCCTGCCTGCCTGTCTGTCTGTCTGTCTGTCCGTCTGTCTGTCTGTCTGTCTGTGTGTCTGTCTGTGTGTGTGTCTGTCTGTCTGTCTGTCTGTTTGTCTGTCTGTGTGTGTGTCTGTCTGTCTGTCTGTCTGTCTGTCTGTCTGTCTGTCTGTCTGTCTGTCTGTCTGTCTGTCTGTCTGTCTGTCTGTATGTCTGTCTGTGTGTGTGTGTGTCTGTCTGTCTGTCTGTCTGTCTGTCTGTCTGTCTGTCTGTCTGTCTGTCTGTCTGTCTGTCTGTGTGTCTGTCTGTCTGTCTGTCTGTTTGTCTGTCTGTGTGTGTGTGTGTCTGTCTGTCTGTCTGTCTGTCTGTCTGTCTGTCTGTCTGTCTGTCTGTCTGTCTGTCTGTCTGTGTGTGTGTCTGTCTGTCTGTCTGTCTGTCTGTCTGTCTGTCTGTCTGTCTGTCTGTCTGTCTGTCTGTCTGTCTGTCTGTCTGTCTGTCTGTCTGTCTGTCTGTCTGTCTGTCTGTCTGTCTGTATGTCTGTCTGTCCGTAGCAAATGCAACTACTAAGTAAACGCAAAAGTCCAACCGGCTCATTGGGCCATTGACAATCGCTTTGATTCTCAGAAGAGTTTCTATTTAGTACATAACAGCTTCAGCGTATATCTGGTTCAAATAATTTTGCTTGCCTTCGATAATTCGTGTGTTAGACAGTAAGCAGTTAATTTGAATTGGTTAAGACTGAGCTAAAAATTTGATAACGGAATGGATGAGCCAGTACGCTTGTAGTTCGAATTTGCGATGCCTTCCTAAATCACAGCTCGTCCTTCGACTTCTCTGGCTCGGCCTGGGGCGGCTGCCAGTCGTCAGTCGGCATTTCGTCCTCCTCTTCCTCCGGGCCCGGCGGCTCCGGCTGCGTCCAGGTGCGGTGCGGCGCGAACACGCTCTCGTCGCTGTTGGAGGTGCGAAACAATTTCGGCAGCCGATCAGCTTCCGGTCCATTTCCGGCCGTCTCGTGCATCCGGTAGACAATGATATTGTAGGCGGCCACCGCTTTGTAGATTGGCCGGAAATCCTGTCCGTGTTTTTGGTGGTCGCCAAGCATAAAAATTAGTGATAAAAATTGAAGAGGATTTAAGTGAATTTTAACACTTATCGACGGTTGGTCTCACCTTTCGAGTCAGCTTTCTGCCCAGCTCCTCGTCGGACAACTCGCCGTCCATGTTCAAATCGAGAGCCTTGAAGATGGAGCTGACAGCGGATGCGAATTCTGGATTGGCAACCAGGGCTTCGTTGCCACCGGACAGAATTTTCATTAGTGAAGCCTCGGTCCGGTCATCTTTTGGTAGGATCGCTTTGAGCACCAATCTGCGATGCAATATGTACAGATTTTTTGTTAGGAAATAGCCTGTGATTGACCGAGTTTTAATAGTGCATCCAGTCTACTAAATTGTGTATACACAGTCTACTAAATTGTGTATCCACAGTCTACCAAATCGTGCATCCAGTCTACCGAATCGTGTATCCACAGTCTACCAAATTGTGTATCCACAGTCTATCAAATTGTGTATCCACAGTCTACCAAATTGTGTATCCACAGTCTATCAAATTGTGTATCCACAGTCTACCAAATTGTGTATCCACAGTCTATCAAATTGTGTATCCACTGTCTACCAAATTGTGTATCCAGTCTACCAAATCGTGTATCCACAGTCTACCAAATTGTGTATCTACAGTCTATCAAATTGTGTATCCACAGTCTATCAAATTGTGTATCCACAGTCTATCAAATTGTGTATCCACAGTCTACCAAATTGTGTATCTACAGTCTATCAAATTGTGTATCCACAGTCTATCAAATTGTGTATCCACAGTCTATCAAATTGTGTATCCACAGTCTATCAAATTGTGTATCCACAGTCTATCAAATTGTGTATCCACAGTCTACCAAATTGTGTATCCAGTCTACCAAATTGTGTATCCAGTCTACCAAATCGTGAAACCAATGTCTGTTAAAGCGTACAATTAGTCTCAGCGTCTTATCTATAAAGGCAGGTATGTAGAGCTTGTCAGACAGTAGAGAACAGGGCTTCTCACCTGATATTATCAACGTCGCCTCGAATGTTATTCTCGATGGTCTTGAAATAGACGCGGTTGAAGTTCAGCTTGGTGCTGTATTGCGGCATGCATTCGCCCAGCTTGTACTCGGTTCGGGGTGGCCACCAGATGTTAACGGCCAAATTGTTCTCGAATGAGCGGACCTGGTGGATCCTGAATCCCGTGTTGAAATTTGTGACAAAGTTAGATTGACAAGCATATCTTCTATGCACTGCATTTTCTTTAGCGTGGGAGGGAGACTCACCAGAACAGAGGGATGTACAAGCAGTCACCGGTTTCCATCTCGGCGATGTGAAACTCCAGGCCGCTGAACTCTGGCCGTTTAGTCACGTCGACTCTGAAGTTTGATGGATTAAACTAACTGACTGACTGACTGACTGACTGACTGACTGACTGACTGACTGACTGACTGACTGACTGATTGACTGACTAACTGACTGACTGACTGACTGACTGACTGACTGACTGACTAACTGACTGATTGACTGACTAACTGACTGATTGACTGACTAACTGACTGACAAACTGACTAACTGACTAACTGACTGATTGACTGACTGACTGACAAACTGACTAACTGACTGATTGACTGACTAACCGACTGACTGACTAACTCACTAACTAACTAACTAACTAACTAACTAACTAACTAACTAACTAACTAACTAACTAACTAACTAACTAACTAACTAATTAACTAACTAACTAACTAACTAACTAACTAACTAACTAATTAACTAACTAACTAACTAACTAACTAACTAACTAACTAACTAACTAACTAATTAACTAACTAACTAACTAACTAACTAACTAACTAACTAACTAACTAACTGAATAACTAACTAACTAACTAACTAGTCACTCACTTGTCTACATCAACTGAGGAAAATGATCCCTCCTCCCTGTCGATGATCTTCTCAGCCTGCTCAGGGTACTTGGTGGTATTAAGGAACACCAGCTTCTTGCGGCCGCGGTACAGGCAATTGATGTTCTCGTAGGCATCGTGGTGGATGACGCTGGAGGTCCCGCCGCTAGAGAACCACACAACGTGGGTGTCCAGGCCTCCGCGGATGAACAGCCTGCACTGCAGCGGAAACGGCAGCAACAGGTCGCTTCTGGAAGATCAATTAATCATGCCGAACCGTGCGATGAGCTTGATGATTTCTGTGTCAAAGAGTTCAAGAATTAAAGAACACTTACAGCAGATACTCGGGCACATCGGACACCATGTAGATATTGGATGTGTTATAAATCTCTAAAAACTTTTTGAAATGAACAAAATTGTAGCCCTGCGATCGGTTCTCCTTCTTGCTGTGCTCAATGAAGATGTCACCGGCAGGCCTGGGCGGCACCATGGAGCTGAGATACTCGTCGGTCCACTTGTTGAACGCTGGGGATAACTTGGCGGCGCCTTTGAACAACAGCGGCTTGTTCTTCCGCACGTACTCGTTGATGAACTCCTGCGGCGGGATGAACCCGTCCACCTGGTCGATGCCCAGATTCGGCCCCTGCTTGCCGAATTCTTCCAAGTGACCTTGAGGAGTCTCTTCTGCTTTTAGCAATTGCAGCTGAAGCAACAGCTGTGGCAGCAACAGCAGAAGCAATGCTTGTCTCATACTTTACAGTTCAAAATGAGATTTCTCTAGCAATGAAAGCGTAGTTCTATAGGGCAAAATAGAGAGAGGTCAGCTATATAAACACGGCTCTGTCTGGCTGACGTGGCAGAATTTCTCCGATGCGCTCTGGAGGGGAACCGACAGCGATGGACAAAAGAAGCGCAGATGGAAAATTAATAGCTGCGTGCGCCAGTGGGTTGGTGGTGTGGAAGGGGGGGGAGCTGTCGTCGCAGGACGTGAAACACTGCAGTTTGCGAGCGTGCACTGAGCTCAACAATATAGATACTGTCACTGGCACTGTGCTTCTATCACAGCAACCCCAGCCTGCCAGCGCGTTGTGGCTGAGAAGGCAAATATTTTTAGCTGTCATACGCATGGCTCCACAGGACTGCTTTTCGGGCTGAGCAGGGAGGGTCGGTGTTTAGAGTTGGCCAATAAAAGGCTTTTGTGCACCCGAGCACGTTGGTGTGGGGTTGGGAGGGCGGGGCTGGCCCAGTGTGTGCTCCGGTTGCCTCGTGCTCGCGTGTTGAGCAGTCGTTTCCGCTGCATCGTCTTCTGTTGCTGACCTACCAGCGAACTCTTGAGTCCCCCTACTATTCTGAGAGACAGAATTTATTTTCCATTTCATCTACTCATGCTATATAGCAATATAGGAAGAAGAAAAGCAAACAAAAGACACAAGTGAGACAAGACAGGCACACAAGAGAGACAAGACAGACATAAGAGAGACAAGACAGACACAAGAGAGACAAGACAGACACAAGAGAGACAAGACAGACACAAGAGAGACAAGACAGGCACACAAGAGAGACAAGACAGTCATAAGAGAGACAAGACAGACACAAGAGAGACAAGACAGACACAAGAGAGACAAGACAGACACAAGAGAGACAAGACAGACACAAGAGAGACAAGACAGACACAAGAGAGACAAGACAGACACAAGAGAGACAAGACAGACACAAGAGAGACAAGACAGACACACAAGTGAGACAAGACAGACACAAGAGAGACAAGACAGACACAAGAGAGACAAGACAGACACAAGAGAGACAAGACAGACACAAGAGAGACAAGACAGACACAATACAGACAAGACAGAAACAAGAGAGACAAGACAGAAACAAGACAGACAAGACAGACACAAGACAGACAAGACAGACACAAGAGAGACAAGACAGACACAAGACAGACAAGACAGACACAAGACAGACAAGACAGACACAAGAGAGACAAGACAGACACAAGAGAGACAAGACAGACACAAGACAGACAAGACAGACACAAGACAGACAAGACAGACACAAGAGAGACAAGACAGACACAAGAGAGACAAGACAGACACAAGACAGACAAGACAGACACAAGAGAGACACAAGAGAGACAAGACAGACACAAGAGAGACAAGACAGACACAAGACAGACACAAGAGAGACAAGAAAAAATTTAAGGAAATGTGAATTATTTAGGAAATTTTGTCTTAAGTTTCTAGGTGGGCTAAATATAGAACAGATTAACAAAAAAACTAAAAAGATATCTCATAGATAAAGTCAAGATATTCGTAGTTTAAAAATCTCTTGGCTGCTTTTCTATAAAAAGCAAACACTTTCTACTGACAAAACTTCAGTACTTCAAAGTAAACGCTCACATCATGCCGAGCTTTGAAAGTTTTTTTCGAAAGCAAAACTCTTCGAAACTACTTATACTCGTAATCTTCACAAAAAGTAGTTTGTCTGTTTTTCATTCTTGGAGAACCATAGTTACTAAAGTACATTAATTGAAAGTGATCATATTTGTATATGCATCTCCCATAGAATGAAGTCTTATTCAGCTTTGATTTTTGTCAGACAGTAAACTTTTCTTCCTCAACAGGTGTTGTCAGGTGTTACTCATCAACAATACCTACTTACAAGTAGTAAAAAGGCCCAATAACATTGGGTTAAATTTGTGTTTTGGTCAGAAAGATTACTAAAAATTCAGAATAAATAGGAGCGTAGGAGCATTAGCAGAGGCTAAAGCTAAAACTAAAAAAATGATTTTGCAGAGGAAAAACAGTTATGTCATAAGCATTGAGTCAAGAAGGATACGAGGCGGAATTTAGACTGAATCACATCACGCTGAACTCAAACTGTTGCATACGTTATTTTTGTTTTACTCTATAGCTTTTTTGAGTTTACCGTATTGATTTGACAACCAACAGCAACAACAACAACAAAATACCGTTCAGCGTCACAGGGCGCGCCTCAGGGCCAGGTCGCGAATGACTTGACACCTAATTTGACAAACGAGAGCAGCGACAAAAAAGGTCAAAAAAGAAAAAAGGTCCACTCAAACCAAGCGATCAGACTTCAGTTCCTTTTTAAGACCTAACGAGAGGTCCAACAATGGCGGCGAGGATGGGCGAGAAGTCTGTAATCGTTGGTAGATTCAAGTTCCACAAGGCCAATCAAGAGAGCAGTGAGGGCATCCTGGCCTACAGTCGCAGGCTGAAGCGACTATCGGAGGGCTGCGACTTTGTGGACGACTCGGAAAGACTTCGTGACCGGTTCATATTTGGTCTCCACAACAGGGAAATCCTGCGGAAATTGCTGTGAAGATTTGACATGAGAGAATACAGAATACATATCGAATACATTTCGAAGACAGATTGTCTCGAAACAAATGGAAACCTGGCTCCGAGCGATTGTCTGTAAACATCTTTTGACACCACCGTACCATCCTCGCTCAAATGGCATACCAGAAAGGTTCGTCCGGGATCTAAAAACCACTTCGTGTAGCCTTTGATCACAATGACATGCAAGCCAGTATCGACAGCTACAATATAGAAATGCAAAGCATTCAGCAACTGGGATGTCACCGGAACTAATGAGAGCACATCTGCTGCGCGGCCTGGTCATTCAACTGGCGAGAGAACCCGAGTGGGCCAAAGTCGTCAAGGTCGAGGGAGAAGATGGAAAACTCACGAGGAAGCATCTCAGACATACAAAACCGCGAATCCCAGGAACGGCAGAGGTGGCGAGGGATGCCGAGATGGAGCAAAAAGAACTTTCCAGAGTTCCTGGATCAGAATGAGGCCTGGCCTGTACAGCTCAGCAATCTTCATCAGATTTACTGACGCAAATACGCAATGCTGTAAATTTATTTGCAGACAGAATTTCGCTCCTTTGGCAGCGTGGAGCTTAGTCATACTGTATTGAATGCAATAGCTGGCTAGAACCCCGGGCTATCAAGGAGACTTGGACAGCAAATCGTCCTCGTCCCAGGCCGTTGGGGCTTGACTGGGAGATGGGAGTTGGTCGACGTCCATGGCCTCCTCACCCCCACCAGCCCCCCCCCCCCCCCAGCAGAGTCCTCAGGCTCCGATGACAGGATGGAGGAAGCTTCCTCATCTGCATCTTTGCCTTCAGACCCCACCAGTGAACCGTGTCTATTTGTCTAAAGAAACTGACTGCATGCAAAATGGTGGCCGAGGAGAGCTCGGATTCCGAAGACCCGGCCTCGTCCGCAACTCCTTCTCCGGCTGGCAGGTTCGGTTCCCGGGGCTTGGCCGGAGCTGTCACCGGGGTCGCCGAACTGCTGCTAGCAGAGGGGCGAGATGCAGCTTTGGCTTTGGGATCGGCTTGCACCTTTCCCTGGCCTTAGACTGCGCCCCGCTCTTGCCGGAGATGCCGGGGTTGGCAGTAGCCTTCCCTTTGGCAGACTTTCCTCGGCGCATCTTGAGCTTGAGGGCACCCAGCTGGAAAAAGGATCCGTTAGGGTACCGACTCGCCCAAGCGTTGGAAAGGCCGAGGATAATTGACTTGCCCGTCTCCCCCCTGCGGACATTGCGGTGATACACCAGTCCACTAGCAGGGAGGTCGGGGTTCAGACGCAGTAGGACCCGGCGAATCACGTCTGGTCCAGCTGCGGTGCTCTTTGCAGGGACAAAAACCACGTAGGGTATTGTCTTTGGACGCCGGCCTTCGCGAAGAAAAAGGGCTCCGCCGAGGTCAGCATCCAAGGAGACCGTCGGTAGCCGCTGGAGCAGCTGCTGAGCGTCCTCCTCACTGCTACATGTAGAAGCAATAAGAACGAATGTGCTTTGCAGCACCATCCGCTCAATGCCGATGGAGATTCCCTCCTCGACAGTCAGCTCAATCAGATAGGAGTCAACAGCACTCCACACTTTTTGAAGCTGATCAGTGGTCCAATCCTGGTCGCGACCTTGAATGATCACTCCCGGGATTTTGGCCTTGGCCTTCGCCGCAAAGGTAGCTCCCGAAGGAACCTCCTTGTTGGCAGTGGCCATTTGTTGCGCCGTGGTTTCGGCCTCAGCTGCCGCAGCAGCATCTCCAGGGAGCGCCGCCGCTGAACTACTGGAGCTTCCATCGGCCGGCCCGTCTGGTTGCTTTGGGACGCCAGTCGCTTCAGCATCCATGGTGGACGCCGCCGCTTTGGCCCCCGCAGCTCCCTTCTTGGCCTGCCTTTTGGCGCGTTGTTTAGCGCGTTTGCGCTCGAGCCGAGCCCGCTGAGCTTCGTCGGATCTGCCAGATTTGGCCGGTCCTTTAGGCTCAGAGCTCGCGGTTCCCTTTGATCCACCAGCAGAGCTGGCAGGTCTTTGAGTACTTTGGTTTTTGTAGCTCTGGTCGGATCTGCCAGCAGAGCCAGCCGGTTCTTCTTTTGCCACAGATGAATCAGTCGGTTGGGATCTGCCAGCAGGGCCGGCCGGTCCTTCTGACTGAGGTTGGGGTTTTGAAGGGTCCCCGTCCCTAGATTTGGTTTGTTTATCCATAGTCGGCTCGAAGGCCATGATAAAGGTTGGTGGGCTACCCTCGAAGGGGCGCGGTACCCACCCGGTCGCTCCACCTGACCGGGCAGTAGGCCAATAGAACCCTCAAGGCTGGCCCGACACCAGGAGGGGGACCGCTTGCGACCGGACTACTCCCCGGCCTTCCAGCCCATCGGCACGGTCGAACACCGTAGGCATTAGAGGGTATGTTGAGCAGTACCACGGCCTGCGGACTGGCGAGCCTGGCGTGGGGGGGGGGGGGGTCTGCGGCTGCCAGAGGCAAATAGAGGGTGCAGACTCACTGGTAGAACTGGATGAGAGTTTACATGAGCTCACTGGTAGAACTGGATGAGAGTTCACCTGAGCTCACTGGTAGAACTGGATGAGAGTTCACCTGAGCTCACTGGTAGAACTGGATGAGAGTTCACCTGAGCTCACTGGTAGAACTGGATGAGAGTTCACCTGAGCTCACTGGTAGAACTGGATGAGAGTTCACCTGAGCTCACTGGTAGAACTGGATGAGAGTTCACCTGAGCTCACTGATAGAACTGGATGAGAGTTCACCTGAGCTGACTGGTAGAACTGGATGAGAGTTCACCTGAGCTCACTGATAGAACTGGATGAGAGTTCACCTGAGCTCACTCGTAGAAGTGTACATGTAGCTTATTCCTCGTTGATTCCTTTCAAAAGGCAAAGTTTCTAAACCAAAGCCATAGACTAAAATTGCGAAAAAAGCTTGGAACTTGACTAAATGTTTCTTTTTACGGGCATCATGGGAGCTACATGATGCTCTGAGTATATAGAATCCGTGGTCACACACAGCCACGCCAGAAGCCCAACCCGATGCACCTCGGCCGTCTTCAACATCTGCAGCAGCCGACAGCGGGCCGTTCCCGACTGGAATGCGTCCAGATCAACTTCCTGATCCCGAAGCCCGACTCACTGCCCACCCTCACTGAGCAGCACTTCCAACCCGACCGAATCTGCAGCTGGACAGCCAGAGCTTCGGTGCAGCTGGCCCGCCATATGGCCTTCAACAGAGCCATCGACACAGTGCGGCGTCGCCTTGGTCTCGGTGGCGACTGCGCCTTCTACTTCAACTGCCTGCCAGAGCACGCCATCATCAGCGGGCTGAAACCGCTGCAGGTGACAGCATCGAACACTCCGGAGCAGGAGGGTCTGCCAGCTGGGGTGCAGGTGCGCCAGAACTTTCGAATTAACTACTAACAGTAGGCAGTACAGTTACTAAGAAGAAAGAAACATGTTTTCCGTAGCGAAAAATCACCATGCATGTAATTTATAGGTGATTAATTAATTAGCGCAACTACGAGCGTAGAAAGCGACGGGGTTGCAGCCTAGTGGTTAGAGCTTCGGACTTACGCATTGAAGGTTAGGGGTTCGATTCTTGACCCACTCGGAACAATCTGTGTCCTTGAGCAAGACACTTAACTCTGCATTGCTTCAGTTCACCCAGCTGTAAAATGGGTGCCAGCATTAGCTGGGGTAATTGAGGGTGTCCGTGGCGACTGAACAGCCTCCAGATGCGCCGCGCAATAGCTGCGGCTGAGCTGTCGGTTGCACGTCTGACCCAAATTTTAAAGCGCTTTCACCAGTAGCATGTGAGAACATTATTGCTATAATTTTACGTTTTGAATCGTTTTAACCAAGGTGTTCGTGTTCGTACGCGAGACTCGGCTGGACTCCTCCGAAGTTGAAGATGATCTGCTGGACAATGCGGAGGGTGAAAACGGATTCGATGATTTTATTCAAGAGATGACGGAGGCAGAGCGGGAGGCTGCACATGAGGCGGAAGGCGAAGACACAGGGCATGAAGATACGGAAATTCCCAGCAGCAGCTTCTCTGCTTCGGAGCCGGTTTTGGGTCTGAGAGCAGTGAAACAGGAGGTGCAGGAACCGCCGCACTCTTAAAAAAAATAGAAAAATGAAAAAAAACAATAAAAAAAAGAAAATTTAAAAAACATAGTGTTGAAGAAAACTCACTGACTGACAGCTGCTGGGCAACTGCGCAACCCGAAGAAGTCAAAGTGCCAAAACCATCTTCGCATTCGAGTCTTTCTAATCTTACCTGAGCTCTATCCAATCTCACCTGAGCCGTATCCAATCTCACCTGAATCCTATTCAATCTCACCTGAATTCTATTCAATCTCACATGAATCCTATCCAGTCTCACCTGAATCCTATCCAGTCTCACCTGAATCCTATCGAATATCACCAGAATCCTATCCAATCTTAGCTGAGCCCTATCAAATCTCACCTGAGCCGTATCCAATCTCACCTGAATTCTATCCAATCTCACCTGAATCCTATCAAATATCACCCGAATCCTATCCAATCTCACCTGAGCCCTATTCAATCTCACCTGAATTTCATGGAACCTTACCCGAATCCCATAATCCACTTTATAATCTTTAAGATATTTAATAAACCATGCTTTGCTTTCTTTTTAGGTTAAAAATAAACAACAAATCTCGTTTTAACTAATCGTAACTGACTTTAGTCAGAGTATTATTAATAGTGTGTAACGCTTATATTTATGAAAAAGGTGATTGTTCGAGACTGCAGAAACACAAAAACGATTTGTTTGTAGTGAAAGCTAAAATATTTAATAAAAATGTATAATCTAAACCCACTCTAAATGACCTACACCCACTTTTACGCCCAATCTCATCCCAATAAATCTGATCTCATCCCAATAGATCTAATCTCATCCCAATAAATCTGATCTCATCCCAATAGATCTAATCTCATCCCAATAGATCCAATCACATCCCAATAGATCCAATCTCATCCCAATAGATCCAATCACATCCCAATAGATTCCTTCTCATCCCAAAAGATCCAATCTCATCCCAATAGATCCAATCACATCCCAATAGATCCAATCTCATCCCAATAGATCTAATCTAATTTCAATAGATCTGATCTCATCCCAATAGATCTGATCTCATCCCAATAGATCTAATCTCATCCCAATAAATCTGATCTCATCCCAATAGATCTAATCTAATTTCAATAGATCTGATCTCATCCCAATCGATCCAATCTCATCCCAATAGATCCAATCACATCCCAATAGATTTAATCTCATCCCAATAGATCTAATCTAATTTCAATAGATCTGATCTCATCCCAATAGATCTGATCTCATCCCAATAGATCTAATCTCATCCCAATAAATCTGATCTCATCCCAATAGATCCAATCTCATCTCAATAGATCCAATCTAATCCAAATAGATCCAATCTCATCCCAATAGATCCAATCTCATCTCAATATATCCAATCTAATGATCCAAAGCAGTCAGGCAAAACCAACTCTGAGGTTCTCCTCCGTGCTCAAGCGGCACTCAGCAGTCGTTCTGCCGGCGTCGATGCCGAACTCGACGCGAAGGCCGTCGGCCGTCGGTCTGACGGTCGCAGACACAGCAGCAGTCGACAGTCAGCTGACGGACAGCTCGACAGCAGGCCAGAGCGATCGGCAGCTTCAGAGTCGAGTAGGCCAGAGCAGCCAGCTTGGCGGCGAGCTCCAGGCGGCCCAGCCAGTCCTCGGTGGCGGCCAGGGTCCAGTCCGGTGCTGCCCGAGCGACGTTTCTGCCTGTGAACCGGTAGGTGGCCCGAGTGGTCGAGTAGCTCAGGAAGTTTCCGACGCGCAGAGCCGCTTCCGGTAGTCCAGCGACGACGAACAGAATGCCGCAGGAGAGGAACAGGAGGCGCAGCTGGCGGAAGGTGCGACAGTCGATGATGTACTTGAGCATCAGGCTGTCCGGGGACAGCTCGCGGTCGGTTCTGACTGTCAGGCTGAGTCGCTCGGACCCGGTGGCGTCTCGGCGACTTCTCCTTCGCCGCTGCCGCTGCCACAGCCAGTCCTGCCAAGCCATGCGCCCGATGGTCGCCAGGGAGACGGCGGTGACGCCAACCAGGGGAACAAGTTCGCCGACCAGGAAGTCAATGCGCGGCCAGAGGGAGTCGCGCCATACCGGAGCGATCCAACTGGAGCACACGGTGCAGATGGAGCCTGTGGTTGTGGTTAGGGTGAGGTTAGTTAGTTAGTTAGTTAGTCAGTCAGTTAGTTAGTTAGTCAGTTAGTTAGTTAGTTAGTTAGTTAGTTAGTTAGTTAGTTAGTTAGTTAGTTAGTTAGTTAGTTAGTTAGTCAGTCAGTTAGTTAGTTAGTTAGTTAGTTAGTTAGTTAGTTAGTTAGTTAGTTAGTTAGTTAGTTAGTTAGTTAGTTAGTTAGTTAGTTAGTTAGTTAGTTAGTTAGTTAGTTAGTTAGTTAGTTAGTTAGTTATTTGTTAGTTAGTTAGTTAGTTAGTTAGTTAGTTAGTTAGTTAGTTAGTTGGTTAGTTAGTTAGTTAGTTAGTTAGTTAGTTAGTTAGTTAGTTAGTTAGTTAGTTAGTTAGTTAGTTAGTTAGTTAGTTAGTTAGTTAGTTAGTTAGTTAGTTAGTTAGTTAGTTAGTTAGTTAGTTAGGTCAGGAATATTTTTACCTCGCACAGCTCCGCCGCCGAACTTGACTTCCTCAAGCGAGTAGGTCCACAGGTACTGGGAGTTGAGCACTAGCAGGGCGGCGCTAAGAGCTATCACGGTGCTCCGAACTCTATCGGCAGTCAGCAGCTGCCAGGCCCGCACGGGACTCCAGTACAGCCGCAGGGTGTCGCAGCTCAGGGCCAGCTGGGCCGCACCTCGAATGTGCACCGCAAAGCCGTAGCAGAACGGATAGACGCCGCACAGCGTCGGCGAGCTCGCCATCAGGCTGTTCAGCGGGCTGAAACCGGAGGCTGAGCAGCGAAGCCAGAGATCCGCCCAGCGGGTGAGCAGCAGCCACAGCTCAGCGGACAGCACGGTGGACAGGTACAGACTCACACCTGTGCGGGACCGGCCCAGCTGCGGGTTTTTATGGTTAGATTGGATGCGACATTAGGATGCGATATAATTAGAGAATAGAGTTACATGTTAGATTAGATTAGACTGTTAGACTCAGCTGTGATATGTGACTAGATGCGGTGCGGACACGAGATTAGATGCAACGCGTGACTAGATGAGGTCTGAGATTAGATGGAATCTGAGACTAGATGCAGTGTGTGACTTTAGAGATCCGTGAGACTAGATGGGGTTTGTGAGATTAGATGTGGTTTGAGAGACTAGATGGGGTTTGTGAGACTAGATGTGGTTTGAGAGACTAGATGGGGTTTGTGAGACTAGATGGGGTTTGTGAGACTAGATGGGGTTTGTGAGACTAGATGGGGTTTGTGAGACTAGATGGGGTTTGTGAGACTAGATGGGGTTTGTGAGACTAGATGGGGTTTGTGAGACTAGATGGGGTTTGTGAGACTAGATGGGGTTTGTGAGACTAGATGGGGTTTGTGAGACTAGATGGGGTTTGTGAGACTAGATGGGGTTTGAGAGACTAGATGGGGTTTGTGAGACTAGATGGGGTTTGTGAGACTAGATGGGGTTTGTGAGACTAGATGGGGTTTGTGAGACTAGATGGGGTTTGTGAGACTAGATTGGGTTTGTGAGACTAGATGGGGTTTGTGAGACTAGATGGGGTTTGTGAGACTAGATGGGGTTTGTGAGACTAGATGGGGTTTGTGAGACTAGATGGGGTTTGTGAGACTCAGATTATCCCCAGTTCAAAAGACAACAAATTCAAAGCAGAAGACCCTCACCCTCAGAGTAAAGGCCAGCAGGCAGGCATTGCCAGCAATTCCGGCAACCAGCAGAAGACCAAAAATAGCGGCAAGGATCATCTGGGTGCCGGCAGCGACTTGCAATCTCGGCATGTACTGCTCCCGTTCCTGTTGCACCTGCTGCTGCTGGCTGTCCCCAATTGTGCAGGCAATCGCAAAAGCAAACAGCTGGTTCTCTCGCTCCTCCATGCGAGCCGAGTGCTTCAGGTGATCATCACGAGGCATGGCTCAAGGCAGTCTTTTGCGAGGCCTAGGCTACCTGGTTAATTAGGTCATTAATATAAAATTCTCTCACAGTTAAAAAGCTACCTTTGGTTGACGGAGAAGTGCGGTGTGACCTTGATTTGACCTCATTGGGATCCAGGAATGAGATTTCAGCTCCCAATGGATTCACAGAGAGCATCTCTTTCAGTCTTACCCTGTATCTCACCCTGTGACTCCCTCTGTCACCCTGTATCTCACCCTGTGACTCTCTTCTCTCACCCTGTATCTCACGCTGCGACTCTCCTCTCTCATCCTGTGACTCTCCTCTCTCACCCTGTATCTCAACCTGTGACTCTCTTCTCTCACCCTGTATCTCAACCTGTTTCCCTCTCTCTCCAGTGTCTCCCTCTCTCCCCAGTGTCTCCCTCTCTCCCCAGTGTCTCCCTCTCTCCCCAGTGTCTCCCTCTCTCCCCAGTGTCTCCCTCTCTCCCCAGTGTCTCCCTCTCTCCCCAGTGTCTCCCTCTCTCCCCAGTGTCTCCCACTCTCCCCAGTGTCTCCCTCTCTCCCCAGTGTCTCCCTCTCTCCCCAGTGTCTCCCTCTCTCCCCAGTGTCTCCCTCTCTCCCCAGTGTCTCCCTCTTTCCCCCATACTTTAATCAGACTAACAAACAGGCTGCTCGAGACTTTTCCAGAAAAACCAATAAATTCAGCTCGGCAAGCTTGAGAACCCCGGAACAAACTGCCAAAAATACGATCGTAAACCAGGTTTATCTCTGAGTGTGAAAGCTATGGACGGGTGACAGTGGCTGCCAGGGCCATAGCTAAAGTGCAAGCGGGCTGATGGAGCTGAGGAAATCGCTCCAAGGGTTTAGTTAACATGGCGAATGAGCTGTGAGATTTCTGTGCCAGGATGAACTTGGCTTGCCAAATACAGGCTGGGTGAGCAGCTCACGCCCTCTGCGGAATCAGCGTCAGCTGAGCCTTGTGGCTTGAGATGAGCTGGGATTTCATAGCGGGATTATGGCAACTGAGGGCGGGTGCGGAGGCTGAGAGATCTATCTATCTATCTATCTATCTATCTATCTATCTATCTATCTATCTATCTATCTATCTATCTATCTATCTATCTATCTATCTATCTATCTATCTATCTATCTATCTATCTATCTATCTATCTATCTATCTATCTATCTATCTATCTATCTATCTATCTATCTATCTATCTATCTATCTATCTATCTATCTATCTATCTATCTATCTATCTATCTATCTATCTATCTATCTATCTATCTATCTACTTACCTAAGGAACTGAAGCGGTACTTCACTTTTAATTCTCCAGCTTTTTCAGCCAATAATTTATTCAACTGAAGCTGGCATTTTCCGCCCAGCTGCTTTAAACGCGCCTCCAGCAGGGCAGTTCTCTTAAATCCCCTCCCCTCCTCCCACTTCCCCACGTCGTCTCCGCTGTTCGTCAATGTGCTTCCCATCCAATGCAGAGGATCGGGCCTTCTCACTCAGAATCCCGCTGGAGGCAGAGCCGCCCTTTGCCACTGCTCAGCAACTGCTTCTGTTTTCTTCTCGGAATTTTTTGTTTTTTCTTTTCGTCGAGGGATTTGCAGGCAGGGAATTAGGCTGGGGAGAATTTCAATTCACGTGAGCGAAATAATTTTTCCCCTTCCTTAGCTGAAACCAAAGGATATTTTACCATTTTATCATTACCAGACTCATTAGTATACTCATTACCAGACTCATTACTATACTCATTACCAGACTCATTACCAAACTCATTACCAGACTCATTACTAGACTCATTGCCAAACTCATTACTAGACTCATTGCCAAACTCATTAATATACTCATTACTATACTCATCACCAAACTCATTACCGAACGCATTACCAAACTCATTACCAAACTCATTACCAGACTCATTAATATACTCATTACTATACTCATTGCCAAACTCATTACTATACTCATTGCCAAACTCATTAATATACTCATTACTATACTCATTACTAAACTCATTACCAAATTCATTACCAAACTCATTAATAAACTCATTACTATACTCATTACCAGACTCATTGCCTGACTCACTACCAAAATCTTTCTTGAAATAAACACATCCTGCTCGTCTAGACGACCATGTTTTGCATATTTGTGGCATTTTTATTTTTCCCAATCAGGTAAATTAGAATTCCAGATTGATTTCGCGCATAAATTTTCTTATTTAACATTCCAAAACAGTCACCATGGGAGTCGGAGATGTTGGAATAACAAACAAAAGTACAAAAGGAAAACAGCAAAAGTACATTAGACACTTATAGGCTTAACTATCCTTATGCCAATCAAATCTAATTGCCAATATGATCTCTAATAATACAATAACTAATAATCTCGATCTAATCTTTATCTAATCCATACCTAATCCCCATCTAATCTCTATCTAATCTCCATCTAATCTCTATCCGACCCCTATCTAATCTCTATCCGATCTCTATCTAAGCTCTATATAATCTGTAATCTCTATGCAATCTCTATTTAACTTCTATTTAATTTCTATCTACAGTGTAATCTCTATCTAATCTTTATCTAATCTCTACTTAATCTCTCCCCATCTTGGTCTCTCAGTCTTAGCAGGTTTCTTATTCTTTTGCTTGACTGAATGCACAGTCATTCACACTCCTGTCACGTTTCTCAATTTTTTTATCACTGCTGATTTTATAATTCATGCCTATTCAAATTGATTTATAAAATTATGCATTTTGTCATAATTATGTTAATTTTGGCGGCTCTTCGTGAAGAGAATTGATATTCGTTGTGCCTCGTATTGTCTATCTATCGATTAAATGCGGGTTCCTCTTTTTTCCTAGTCTTCATCTACATCTCAGTGCGCGATTTAGACATTCTATTTTTAGTATATTAGACTAGCAATCTAGTGCCCCCCTTCGGGGCGGCTAATAAGCAAAAGACGAAAATTATTTGAGAATCCTTTAAAATGAAAGAATGAATTACTTTTTCATTTTAATAAGCCACCTTAACATTGTTCAAAAAATAGAAATAAAAATTTCTGAATAAACAACATGTAGCTTCCCACCTCAGCCTTGACATCTCAGCAAATCCCCAGTAAGCCTTGATCTCTCAGCAATTCCCCCAGTAAGCCTTGATCTCTCAGCAATTCCCCCAGTAAGCCTTGACATCTTAGCAATTCCCACAGTAAGCCTTGAACAGGCTCAATCAGGGTGTACGGCTGCCCCTGACTTTTGCATCGAAAGAGTATCTTCAACAGAGGCTACTGCAAGTGGCACAATAAACAAATCGATTATTTTTTATGTACAAGCGCAGTTTTCTAAATTGTGTATACCTTCAAAACTTTTAAAAGTTTTTAAGAATCAGAGCAAAAAGAAAGTAAAGTCTTCTAGGAGAACAACAATTTCTGCAGCCCTTTCGGCAGCAGACTCTCGGTCAGCTGTAGAATTTTGCCGTTGCCATGGCTGCCCAATGCTTCTTGAACTTCATCCTTGGAGCCTGGAAGGCGGCGTTTCACCTCTCTGGCCAGCCAGTCGAACGCTCCCGCAACGCCATCAAAGTTACTTGCACTGATGGCGAACATCCGGAATGGCCGGTTGAGACGCAGACAGGGCACGCGCAGCCTCTCCGTCAGCTCAGCCAGCGGCATGGCACTCGGCAGGTCCTTCTTGTTGGCCAGCACCAGCAGCGGGCAGCCAGCGAGCTCGTCGTGTTCGAGTAGTCGAGCCAACTCGTCTGCCGCTTCGTGCATCCGATCTCTATCGGAGCTGTCAACTACAAATATCAGGCCTTGGGCGTCTCTGAAGTAGTGCCGCCACAGAGGTCTCAGCGAACAGCGTCCGCCAACATCCCAGCTGACTAGCTGGGTGCTCCGACTGAGGCTCAGTGTCTCAACGTTGAACCCGATAGTGGGAATCGAGGTGCTGACTTCGCCACTTTTCAGCTTGTACAGTAGAGTGGTCTTGCCAGCCGAGTCGAGGCCAATCATGATGACGCGGCTTCGGGCTTCGCTGCTCGAGCCGATGCCCATCGTATCTATATTCTCTTTGCTTTCGTTTTGCTTTTGTTGCTGTTTTGGAGCGAAGTTGAGTTGGCTGAGACGTTCCTAATTCAAGATTTGGGTGCATTTATCAAGCTATGTCGCCCTCCTGGCTTGAAATCTCCAGCGTGGAAGAGGGGGTTTGGGGGGTGGCTGGTTAGCTGGAAGGCTATTTTTAGAAACAAGGGGTAGTAGGTGTCAGACAGTCTGTACACTCGGTCGTGTGTACATTTGCAAATAGGATTGCAAACAATGCTTTTATTACCCTTTTATTCACTCTCATGAGTGAGTGAGTGAGTGAGTGAGTGAGTGAGTGAGTGAGTGAGTGAGTGAGTGAGTGAGTGAGTGAGTGAGTGAGTGAGTGAGTGAGTGAGTGAGTGAGTGAGTGAGTGAGTGAGTGAGTGAGTGAGTGAGTGAGTGAGTGAGTGAGTGAGTGAGTGAGTGAGTGTACACTCTGTTCGTAGGTGGTCAGCCCTGATGGCTGTGAATCGCACGGCAACCCTCATGGATAATTATCATGCACACAAGCCCCAATTAAATCAATGTGTTTGCGCATGGGTTATTTGGCGCGAGAGTCAGACATTTCAAAATGCTCGGCAAAGTACTTCAAGTAGCATTGATAGTAAAAATAGTGTTATATTTAAATGTCAAACGCGAAGTGCAATTTTTTCTAAAACTTCGTTGTCAAAAATATCAAAACGCTGACTGTGATTAGATTGGCAGTTTCCCAGTCTGTGCGGAATCTGCCGCAGGCGCTGGCAACTGGAGTCGCTGAGTCCACAGAGGCACTCTTCGGTTTGTCAGTGTAAGGTTGCTCAACAGTTGTCGTTGGATCTGAGCTAGGGACAGCTTGCTGAGAACTGGCATCGGTGGTGAGCTGGTTAGCAACAGTTGTCGTTTCGGGCAGTTCGTACACCGGCTCAATGGTGCAAAGCGGCTCATCGACTGTAGGCTGTCTGCTCACCGGCGGCAGGCAGGTTGCTTCGCTGATGATTGTCTTCATGCTGCGACAGTAGAACGGATGCTCGAACACCTTCAGCAGCCAGACAATGTCTCGCATGTGCTCGCGGATGGCGCCCCTGCCCAGCTGAGTCATCAGACCGTCCAGCGGCGATACAAATGCAACTTGGTCGAGTGCGGCGCTTCGGTTGCCAAGGTAATCACCAGGCACCGGTTGAGGACAGGCGGCTGCCAGGTCCGGGCCGCACAAGCAGCTCAGGAATGTGTGGAAAATGTGGCCAAAGTCTTTAGCAAAGTTGCTGAGCCGAGCGGCGCAGTCCTGGCTGCAGGGTCCGTCGTAGCACGGCAGGTCCAGCACGGCTGTGAGAGTCGACCGGCAGGCGAAGTCCTTGGCGCACAGCAGCCCAGCCAGCCAGCAAGCAGTTCGGATTTCTCCATCCAGCTCGCGTCGCAGCAAGGCGTCGGTTTTCTCCAGCAGGCCGGCGCAGGCTCGCCGCTTGTGTATGACAATCTGAGTCCAGAACTCGTTGCCGCTGTAGTTGCACTGAGTCAGGCGGGCTCCGCCAGTAGTGTTGAATAACAGCGACAGGAGCACCGAGCAGGAGGAGTCGCATTGCAGCCTGGACCCGTCCGGCCGATCTCGGAGATAGCCGTCAGTCTCGTAACAGTAGGCGTACACCGTGCGGAGCAGCGGCCCGCAGCTGTCGTCGTACAGACAGGCGATGGTCTCGTAGATGCAGTCGCCTTTCTCGTACCTCACAACTGCTTGAGCTTCGTCAGCTTGATTCAGCGGCAGCTGCACTCCAGCTGAACGTGTTGCTAGCAGCACAAAGAGTAGCATCAGCAGTGCATCCGCCGCCGCTGTTGTTGCTGCTGCCTGCATGCTGAATTTCTTCAACGCTTCTTCGACGTCCTTTTTAATCAGCTGGATCTGCACAGGTACATTTATAGCGGCTTTTGGCTTAGACCTATTAGGACAGGTCCTCAACTATCCCGAAACTACTCTTTTATTCTGGCAGAGCTTAGGCCTCTCTTATCTATTCCACAGTAAAACTGGGGCTGCAGGGGGGGGGGTCGTGCATTCTTCTCTTCTCTTATACTTCAGATAGAACCGGGCCGCCCGACCCAACTGTCTAACGGGCTGCAGTCGCTTGTAAGCTCGCCGTGTGTCTGTCTGTCTCCCTCTGCCTCTCCCCCTCCCCCAGTCCGACTCCGTGTAGCCTCCTCTTTCGTCCTTAAAAGCCCAGAGCCGAGTGAAAGTGTTGGCTGAACCGCTTGAGTGACAAGCTCATTTTGGTGGGGACGATTCCGCGCTCTCTCGCTATTGTGCCTCCCCCCCCCCCCCGGTAAAATGAAAGGCGGTGTGGCACGTCGGAAATGAGCCATAAGTCCAGCATCTCTATTTTCTCTTACTCACTCTCCCGCTCGCTCACTCTGCCTGCAGATTCTTCGGTTTAAAAACTTGGCATCTCTTCCACTTTCACCGCGCGCTATAATAGTTATAGGCTTAGCGCTTAGCATAAACCTCTCTGTCTGTTTATACAGCGCCAGCGTGTGTGTTTGGATTAATGCCTACACACTTATGAAACTCTATAATAGATTCTTCGTCGGACCCCCCGTAGCTATGTCATTGTTTTGTTCATCAGCACTGCGTCGCATACACCCTGAGCTCACCAGGGAGCTCCATTTATTATTAAACAACTTGGATGCTTGTTCAGACACTTACGAGAACCTTTTTTCAGCGTTTCTTAAGGATCGGTCTCGGGACTTGTGCTGCTAGCCGACTCCGACTCTTCTCACTGTGACTCACTGTTAAAAATAAATTTGATAAGGAATTTACACTCTGAGTGGTACTACATGTATTTTAGGTAAAACTGGATTCTAACCAAATCCTCCGTGATACTCAGATAATTTCCAGGTAATCAACTCCAAAGTGGGCAAAAAGTATTTGGGAGACAACAACTCACCATTTGTGTGCATTGAAGAGATTTGACAAACAGACAGACAGACAGACGGACAGACAGACAGCCAGACGGACAGACAGACAGACAGACAGACAGACAGACAGACAGACAGACAGACAGACAGACAGACAGACAGACAGACAGACAGACAGACAGACAGACAGACAGACAGACAGACAGACAGACAGACAGACAGACAGACAGACAGACAGACAGACAGACAGACAGACAGACAGACAGACAGACAGACAGACAGACAGACAGACAGACAGACAGACAGACAGACGGACAGACAGACAGACAGACAGACAGACAGACAGACAGACAGACAGACAGACAGACAGACAGGCAGGCAGGCAGACAGGCAGACAGACAAACAGACAGACAGACAGACAGACAGACAGACACACAGACAGACAGACAGACAGGCAGGCAGGCAGACAGGCAGACAGACAAACAGACAGACAGACAGACAGACAGACAGACACACAGACACACAGACAGACAGACAGACAGACAGACAGACACACAGACAGACAGACAGACACACAGACAGACAGACAGACAGACACACACACAGACACACAGACAGACAGACAGACAGACAGACAGACAGACAGACAGACAGACAGACAGACAGACAGACAGACAGACAGACAGACAGACAGACAGACAGACAGACACACAGACAGACACACAGACAGACAGACAGACAGACAGACAGATAGACAGACACACAGACAGACAGACAGACAGACAGACACAAAAGCCATCATTTATTGCTGTTTAGAAGGCTGTTTAAAATCGGTATTCTCGTACAATAAATACTTTGTTATACCAGTGTGTCGGGCAGGTTTTATTTTTTCTCAACACAGACTTGAAAGTCATGAACAGCAGACTGAGATACACACTGAGATATTGTTCTCTCTGCATATACAAAAGTTTTATGCTAGCGAAAACAAACAAAAAAAGCAAGTTATTCATTTTTTCTTCTTGCCCTTGGCCTTCTTGTTCTCTTTCGGCTTGGCCTCATCTGCCGTCTCTTTCTTTGCAGCGGGAGCAGCAGTCTGAGCCATTTCAAACTGCAGCAGCTGCTCAACGAATCCTGAAATTCGTATTTTGTGAGTAGTAGATTGAATGTAGTCAAACATCTTCTTAGCATACGAGCTATATTCAGAAATTCCGTCTCACTTGAGTAGTCAATCTTTCCGTCCTTGTTAACTCCAGCTTCCTGAAGCAGCTCCTTCATCTCCGCTTGAGTCAATGCCTCACCTGAGCCAGTGAGCAGCGATGAGAGCTGGGCGGCGTCCACCAGACCGCTGGCTTTGAGATCCATGGCCTGGAGTTGGGATGACTGACTGACTGACTGACTGACTGACTGGTTGGCTGACTGGCTGACTGACTGACTGACTGACTGACTGACTGACTGACTGACTGACTGACTGACTGACTGACTGACTGACTGACTGACTGACTGACTGACTGACTGACTGACTGACTGACTGACTGACTGACTGACTGACTGACTGACTGACTGACTGACTGACTGACTGACTGACTGACTGACTGACTGACTGACTGACTGACTGACTGACTGACTGACTGACTGACTGACTGACTGACTGACTGACTGACTGACTGACTGACTGACTGACTGACTGACTGACTGACTGACTGACTGACTGACTGACTGACTGACTGATCAAGACTCACCTTAAACGAGTCGAGAACCATTTCTCTGATGTCGTCTTTTCTCTCGCAATTCTCTTGTACAACACGATGAAAGTCGTCAAAGGAGATTTTTGTGTATCCTAAAAAAATCGTTGCGTCAAGGTGTCTACAGCTCTCCAGGGAATATTCATTTCACACTGTCTGAACAAAACACAGAGAGCCAACAAGATAAGCCCGAACCTTTGTCATAGATTTCATCCTGCTCCAGCTTTGAGGCGATCATCTCCACCTCCTGATCGCTGGGTATCTGGCCCAGAGCGCGCAGAGCGGACCCGAGGTCTCTGGTGAGCATGCTGTCCGAGCCCCGGTTGAACAGTTGAAACACTGACCTGCACTTTTCTGTCAGAGGGAATTGACAAGTAAACAATGAGAAGTTACGTGCAATTCAACTCTAATATCGCATTGTACGAATGATTAAATTTAAGGCAGCAGTCATGTCTCACTCAGCAAGTCTAAGGACTCTTCAACAAGGGCGAAATCTTCTGGAGCTTCTGCAGCCTCCGTCATTCTATAGATTCACTCGAGTTAACACTAGCTTAGTCTGTTTGTCTCTGCTTTCATCTTATTCACAATCATATATATATATACTTTCGCTGGCTTGTGGCAAAACTGCTTGACTACACACACATTCATGCATGTATCCATGCGAATTGTGGAACAATACCCCTGCTTTTTTCGAATAGCAACACTCGCTCCCTGCTGCGTGCCATAGCACAGAGGCTCTGGTTTAACAAGCAAAGCAAGCGTACAGATACATTTTGCATGTTTAATTATGAGAACTGAATATTTGGCGCAGAAGAATTGGTAACTGCCAAAACTGTCTCGACTAAGTCCCTCGCGTAGATGCAATGCAGTTACAGTAGGTCTTTGAAGAACCATTTTACCCAAGGGAGTCGTCAAACCCTTGGCAATTTTATGCATTTTTAGCATTGCTGCATATGTCCTTGCATTGTATATGCCACTTACTCCTTTCCCTCCTTTGTCTGCCTGCACTATCTTGCTCTTTTCCTCTCCACTCTCCTCCCCTCTCACCTCTCCTCTCTCCTCTTCTGTTCTCCCCTCCGTTCTCTTCTCTCTCTCGTCAGAACCGAATACACGGAGGGACAATCAAACATTCTGTTGATACAGCGTGCGTTTTCACAGGAGGCTGCACTGCATGGCTACCATTAAGGATTTCTAAATACATTGTCCGGGTTGGAAGCAATAACAGCCTATAATTTTAACGCAACTGCAATCATCATTGATAATAAACTTTTATTACCTTCACTGGCCGTATTTGATGGAGCAGAAACTTTTCCTACTTTATCGATCGGCTCAACGTCGCTCGACATCTCTGCAGGCAGCTGTGCCTGTAAGCAGTTCTATTTGATCGCTTGCCAAAAAATTTCAAACCAAGCACGTACGCATGGAACTTAAACAGATTGCGTGTAAAATACAATCCTCGATCGTTTAATTAATAATTTATTGAGCTGTTTAACAATTCACAATTAAGAAGATTCTTAGTAAACGTTCACAAACGGAACCATGAGCTTAGTTTCCATGCAAGCGATGGTGAAGATTGCTGGCACTGACGCATCAATAAAAAGTAGTGTGAAAAATTGAAAAATCGGCAGAAGAACCAACTTGGTGCATTTTCATACTCGTATTAAGTACATATGTGTAGTGATACTGGTACAACGCAGGCGCGTCACCACCGGAAGGACAGGGGGACAGAGAATCCTAATTTTCTGAACGAAAAGCTGTATGAATATCAATATAGAGCAATAAGAAAGGCACAGCATATCAAAAGATGAACAGTGGACCTGTCTCCTATCAAAAGCAATAACAATTTTTGTGCTGAAAAAATTAAAACCTCCTATCTCTGTAGTGTATTTTTCGGCGAAAAGTTGCCTTCAAAACATTTACCATAGATTTCGAGTGTAGTGTCCTATATTACTTGAGTAGTCCCTGCTTGTATAGTAACCCATTGTGGTAATCAATAATTTTTCTTCAGGGCGCCATAAAGGATTTCAGCGCAAAAACGAGTGCCTGCCGCGCTAAAAGGAATGCATGCGGCGCCAACATGAGTGCCTGCGGGGCTAAAATGAGTACCTGCGGCGCCAAAATGAGCGCTGACATAACACTGCACGATTCTCAAAATAATGGAAATGTACATGTAGGAATTTAGTCATGCTGTATTCTTGGCTTTTGGATCCCTCCCCCCACCATAAAATCCATGGCGACGCCCCTGGTACAACGTTTGCTTGCGGAAACTTCGCACCAGCACTAAAAATGGGTGTGTATACAGGTTATTTTGTGATTTGTAGGCAGAATCGACAATGTTCAATTGATAATTGAAAAAATGAAAAAAATCTGTGTAATTACGAGCATAGTTCTCTTTATTCATACTTGATTTATTTTTCTGATTTAATCAACATGTATTAAGCATGAGCCCCTTAAGCTATTAGGTTTATCATATACTGGTTTCAATACTGTCATGGTGCTGGTTCGAATAAATCTGCACGGAATTCCGCACGGTACGCACGCTTTACCTGATCCGCACGGTTTATTTTGAGGTATGCCATATCGCTTAAAAATATTACTGAACTATATCTGCTGAGCAGTAGTTTCTTTTTGCTTCTGTTGTGGCATTGGTCGTTAAGTGTTTTGTTAATACCTTCTCATAACACTTTCGGTTATTTAAAATAGTTTCGTGCCGGTCTGTCACGCCGCGGGTCGATGATCGAGCTCGCGCTTTATTATAGACCTTACTATCTCTATCAGTATCACTCTATACACGCCTACCCTACCGTATAGACGCCATAAACCTTTGGTCTGAGTAGAAAGGATAATGCGCGCTAGTGAATCATTCAATGTGCTTTATAAAAAAGCGTCAATTTAAATTCTCTATTCGACTGTTTTTAATTTTATTTGATTAGCATTGAAGTTTTTTCTTGCATCAGCTATTTATTAGAGTAAACAGAAGTGTGCAGAAATTTGATAATGTATGTATAAATGGTTCTTTATTTAAATAATACAAGTGTCTATCTAGTCTAGTTTAACCATTGTGAGATTTAGCTAGGCCTTGCCACCTTACTAGGCCTATTACTATTAGCAAAGAACAGGGGCGTAGCCAGGATTTTTTTTGGGGGGTATCGGTTAGCTGTTATCAGAAAGCAAGGGCTTGAGATCCACATATCCCCTTAATGTATTTCTAGTGCATAATACATATAATTACTCTATTTGTTTGTTAATTGTTATTCTTTAGATTTGGATACCTTTCTCTTCCTTTCTCTTCGGTCACAATTGCAACTGAAAAAAGGAAAAAAAATGTTGCTTTGGAAATTTGGGGGTATCGGCCGATATACCGATACCCCCCTCGCTACGCCCCTGGCAAAGAAATGAAAAAAAACTTATAGAATCCCCAAGTGCCTCATTTTTAGAATTCCTAATTTTATACTATATAAATATACTATCGTAAATTATACAATTTTATCTGAGTATATATAATAAAGAATATATTTACTATCAACATACATTTTTTAATGATTGAAAATACAGATCATTATTATATTGTTTTTGTGCTAGGCCTAGGGGTAGGCCCTTAGCCTAGGCCTATTCTTCTATCTCTAATAATTCTATTGCTATCACTAATGCTAGGCCTATGCTAGCTAAGGTCTAAGGATAAACTTCTCTCTTATCTATATTCCATAGATAGTACTACTATTAATGCTATCCCAAGTATTGTAATTCAATTCCAAAAGCTATCATCAAAGTTGCTAAAGGGGTTCATTTTTCTCTTTAAATCTCAATTGCTATTGCCTAAGTTATCAAAGGGTCCAAAAGGTTATTAGGTTAGGCCCTAACTTCTCTCTAAATCTCCTAAAAGAAGGGTATACAATCAATAGAAATAGTAGCAAAAGTTATAAGCAAACAGTTAAAAATGATTTTTTAAAACAATACAATATATATAGACTAGGGATTGCAAAATCCCAGTCTTCTATCAATCTCAGATTCTCAGGATTGTCGGGATCAAGATATCCTAGCTATAGATAATCCTGGGATCATCAATCCCAATAAATCCTAAGTATTTGTAATCCTGGGTTCCTGGGATTTAATCCTAGAATTTGGCCAATCTTAGGATTCAATCCTGGGATAAGAAAAATACAGATTTTTAAGCTTCTAAGTTTAAATTTTAAGACAAAATATGCACAAAGTGTTTTTTTGCTTCTATTTTTGACTATTATAGAGTTAATGATCTGTCTGTAGATGAAAAACAGCATTATCTTGTGACATATTTGAATAAGTAGTATAAAAGTTCTAATTAGTAGTAAAGAAGCCAATAAAATATCAAAATTAAAATTGGAATAACTTTCACATTTAAATCTAATGCGGGTTTAAAAAGGTGCCATACAATATGACTCAATTAATAGAAATTAGCGCAGTATAATGACATATTTATAGACCCAATTATGTTAATATTACAACACTTTATGTAAAAATAATAACACACATTTGTCCTAGGATTTGGGACCTCAAATTTTATACAAAACAGTTTTGAATTCATTCCTAAAAAACAATTTTACAATTCACACATTTCATTATTTGGATGACTAAACAATATTCAAAAAACTGCATTGTATAGTGAAGTGGAACTGAAAAATACATAATGAAAATTTAAAATTGAAAGTGTCTATTCCTTCTTATCAATCCCAAAAAATCCTGGGATTCACATATTTTAATCCCAGGATCCCGAATCCTGGCCATGGATAATCCCAGTAAATCCTGACAAATTTTAATCCCAGGATTGTAAACCCTAATATAGACTAAACAGAATTAGTCAGTTAAATTCTAATATTGATGCAACTTTTAATAACTAGTTGACACAAGTTTGGATTTTGTAAAGGAAGACAATGTATGACAATACTAATTATAGTAAAAAGAAAAAAATCATTGTAAAACTTTTTCCTAGGCCTACATTATCACTACCAGCTTCAATGTGAAAGGAGTTCAATCATGCATCTTTTTTATGATAAGCAACTTTATAGTCTGGTTTTATTACTTCTGCTTTGAGCAATTTTATAATTTAGCTTAATATGAATATATTTGATACATTTCAGCAATAAAAACACAATGTCATTGCTCTCCAAAGTGCCAAGAAAATTTCATTTAATCATTTTTGTTCGATTTGTATCCTTGGCAATTCAGGTAAATTTGCTAACTATAATTATAATTATATCTTTTAAGCCTTCAGTTAGCTTGGGTTGGCAAACTCTAGTCTACTAAGCCTCTATCTGGCCCTTGGGTCCCTTGAAACTTCAAAATAGCAGTCCGGTCTGCTCAGAGTTTGTGCCTCTTCTCAGCTTTTCTCTCTTACCTCTCCCCTCCTCTCTCCCCTGTCCTCACCTCCCCCTTTCTCAGCCCTCTCCTCTCTCATCTCCCTTCTCTTACCTCTCCTCTCTCACCTTTCCTTTCTCTCCGCTCCTCTCTTCCCTCTTATCTCTCCCCTCTCCTCTTATCTGGCCCACAGCCATTAGCTGGATTATTTATCTTGCCATTTGAATAAAAAAGTTTGCCAACCTCTGAGTTAGCGCTAAAAAGCATACCTGTCAAATTTTGTCTTTATGAATATTATAGAACATAGAATCTTTTTAGGATGCTAAAATAAATACATTCTTACTGTATTAAAGCAATTGCTAATTAGATGCCGAGGCAGTGACGCATCAAAATATAGTTCATTTACTCCTGCCTTTTACCCACACTACTGCCATTCTGTTTCGTCCCGCACAGGCGGTCTCCCACTTCATCCCGGATCACAATGCCGGCGCCTTCAAGCTGGCCGACTACGAGCCTCAGTCGGTCGAGGAACAGCAGCCAGAGCCCAGTCCAGTCGGCTGGGTCCTGCGCCTCCTTCTGGACGGCTACCACCGCTGGGACTCCGTGCACTTTGTCCTCATCGCCCGTCGAGGTTACGTCATCGATCATTCTGTCGTGTTCTTTCCACTCTACCCCATGCTCTGCCGGGCCGTTAGATTTCCTCTAATCCTACTGCTTAGCAACCAACAATACGGTTGCCTAGCAACAGAAACAACTGTCACTCTGTTGGCTTGTTATTGCGTTAATTTTTGTTTGCACCTGTTGTGCGTCCACCTGTTCTGGCACCTGACTGAGCTGTATTATCCTGGCCGGCCCGGCCTTCGCCTGGCCGCTCTGACCCTGCTGTCCGTGTCACCTGCCACTCCCTTCTTTGTGGCCTTCTATTCTGAGCCCGCCCACCTGCTGTGCAGCCTGTGGGCTCTGTCCTGCCTGCGGCGGGGCCAGCATCTGGAGGCTGGCCTGGCTCTGGCCGCTGCTGGACTCGCTCGGTCCAACGGGCTGGCCAACGCTCTGCTGGTTGCCGCCCCGGCCTGCGTTGCCATAGCAACTAATTGGCGACGGCGACGCTGGCAGGAAATCGTCATGGTGAGTACCGGGGTATGGCTAGGGCATTGCTCTGGGTGTTTACCGACTCATCTTCCCACAAACCTTCCCATTTTGTAACAATTCATCCACTTTTCCGTGTTTTATATTCCCCTTTTCCCAATCTTCCCATTCCCCTGTGATTCCCAAATATCATTCCCCTGTGATTCCCCAATCTCATTCCCTCTGTGATTCCCCAATCCCATTCCTCTGTGATTCCCCAATCCCATTCTCCTGTGATTCCCCAATCCCATTCCCCTGTGATTCCCCAATCTCATTCCCCTGTGATTCCCCAATCTCATTCCCCTGTGATTCCCCAATCTCCCCAGTTCACCCGAACCTTTCCATCTCCATGGCATCCCAGCTCGCAATGCATTCAATCCACCATCACCAATCAGGTGGCGCTCCGCTCCGGTGCCCTGTCGGCCGCTGCCTGCTCCGGGTTCCTGGCGCACCAGCTGGCGATGGGCCTCTCCTTCTGCTGGACTGCCTCCGCGGAGGGGCAGCCGCCGGAGCCGGGCCTCTTGGCGCTCGCCCTGGCGCGCAACTACAGCCTGCGCGGCTACGGCCAGCCGCCGGCCTGGTGCTCCGGGGGTCCGCTGGCGCCGATGACGTCATACTTTGCTGTGCAGGCTCGGGACTGGCGGGTGGGATTGTTCAGGTGGGTGCCGGCCTGCGGCTGGGGCTAAGACAGGCGGACAGAATCTAGGACAGACAGACGGACAGACAGACGGACAGGCAGAGACAGACAGACAGGCAGGCAGGCAGATACAGACAGGCAGGCAGGCAGGCAGGCAGAGACAGACAGACAGGCAGGCAGGCAGGCAGGCAGAGACAGACAGGCAGGCAGGCAGAGACAGACAGACAGACAGACAGACAGACAGACAGACAGACAGACACTAAGACAGGTAATAAGACAGTAGGACAGACACTAAGATCTAAGCCAGACACTAAGATCTAAGCCAGACACTAAGGCACTAAGTACACAGACATATTTCCCTCTCAACCAGCTACTACGAGTGGCGCCAGGCGCCTAACTTTCTGCTGGCGGCGCCTGCTTTGGCCCTGTCTGTCGGTGCCGGCGCCCAGTTGGTCGTCAGCGGTCGAGGCTTCGCAGCGCTGAAGCCGGCTGAGCTGCTGGGACAGCACGCCCAGCTGGTCTTTCTCGGCCTGCTCTGCCTCACTACAGCACACGTGCAGATCGCAACCCGCGTGCTGCTGTCGGCCTCGCCGCTGCCCTATTGGCTGGCCGCTAGTCACGTGATGTTGACGCCGGCCAATAGCAATCAACTGGAGAATTGGCGCCGGCTCAGCTGCGACTCGCCGCTGGCCTTTCTGGCACTCTGCCTGCGGCACTTCAATCAGCTCAGCGTTGGTTGCCGGCTGCTCATTGCCTGGTGCCTGTCGTACTGCTTGGTTGGCACAGCTATGCATGCCAACTTCCTGCCCTGGACCTGACAATGCAACTGAAATCCACACTTTTAAAGCGATTCTTATCTTGCTATGTGGATTGTTATTCCCGCCTCTCAGGGATTATTATCCGCTTGGGATTATTATCCTCTTATGATTATTATCCTCTTATGATTATTATCCTCTTGGGATTATTATCCTCTTGGGATTATTATCCGCTTGGGATTATTATCCTCTTGGGATTATTACCCTCTTGGGATTATTATCCTCTTGGGATTATTATCCGCTTGGGATTATTATCCGCTTGGGATTATTATCCACTTGGGATTATTATCCGCTTGGGATTATTATCCGCTTGGGATTATTATCCTCTTATGGAGATTCTTGTACTATCCTCTTCTGGGGGTTGCTATCCTCTTCTGGGGGTTACTATCCTCTTCTGGGGGTTGCCATCCTCTTCTTCTGGGGGTTGCTATCCTCTTCTGGGGGTTGCCATCCTCTTCTTCTGGGGGTTGCTATCCTCTTCTGGGGGTTGCTATCCTCTTCTGGGGATTACTATCCTCTTCTGGGGGTTGCTATCCTCTTCTGGGGGTTACTATCCTCTTCTGTGTAGGGATTATTATCCTCTTCTGCCAATCGAATCTAACTCTTTGATTTTGTATTTTTGTTTTTAATAAAGCACCGAAAGCAGTTCTTTCTTTCAAGAATTGCTGGCGTGTATAATATTGGCATTTATTTAAATTGCGCATATTTACTACTGCTATACTGAATCAGTAGTAGTGCTAGGGTATATTTTACTAAGAATTATTTCATTAATTGCCTAGTTGGAGTTTTCATGCATTTATTTATTAATTTGATTGATTAAGATTAAAGCAGTTTTAAACTACTAAAAAGTAGTTTAATAAATGTGAAAGTAAGAATTCGATAAGCATCAGTCCATTACTTTCACCAATATTTTGTTTAATCGCTTATCACAGCACAACACTGCGGACATTGGAATTGTTTATTTATTGATTTATTTTATGACACGAGTTTTGTTTTTTTTCAGCAAAACATTAATTAGTTAATGATTGAAATAATACCGTATGAATTTGAACTTTATATAGCTAATATGTTATATTATTATAATAGCAGTAGTAATGTTACACGGTAATAGTGCATATTGACACAGGATTAAAGCATAATATGCAGGCGGAACAAGAGACGGACACTGATCGGAGGGCAGATTGAATTAATTTATAAGCGTTTGATTTGAACAGAAAAATCTATTGGAAATTTTTGCGTCAATACTGCATTTAAGACGGTTAATACCTAAATCGTATGGTTTCAGTATATAATAATAATTAAAAATAATATTTTTGGGCATCGCTTGTTGGACCTGTTTGTTTAATCAAGCGTCCGTCAGGTTTATCAACAATAAAAGCTCCCAGCTGCGTCACAGAATCAGCCGCTCTGCCTGACGTTCACCACGATGTGGCTGAACATCTTGCCGATTGCGTGGAAGCACGGCTCCATGAAGGCCTTCAACAGGACCTCGTAGATGCGACTGGTGTACCACAGTGAGATTTCATAGGCCTTGATGCTGGGCTGCCAGCACCAGATGGTGCAGAAGGACAGGCAGGCGAACTCGATGCCCCAGCAGATGGCGGCTGGGATGGCGCAGATCAGCGAGCTGATGCGGTAGCACCACAGCTTGGTGGTGGTGAACACCTGGGGCGGAGGGCGTCACGGGTTGGTACAGCTAGTGGAAGCGAGTGATCTGCCTGCTAGGAACCTCTGGTGCTGGCGCCCCCTTCTGTAGCTGACGCCCCCGTCTGTAGCTGGCGCCCCCCTCTGTAGCTGGCGCCCCCTCTGTAGCTGCAGGCGCCCCCTCTGTAGCTGCAGGCGCCCCCTCTGTAGCTGGCGCCCTTCTGTAGCTGGCGCCCCCTTCTGTAGCTGGCGCCCCCCTCTGTAGCTGGCGCCCCCCTCTGTAGCTGGCGCCCCCCTCTGTAGCTGGCGCCCCCCTCTGTAGCTGGCGCCCCCCTCTGTAGCTGGCCCTGTAGCTGGCGCCCCCTCTGTAGCTGGCGCCCCCCTCTGTAGCTGGCGCCCCTCTCTGTAGCTGGCCCCCCTCTATAGCTGGCGCCACCCTCTAGTCGGCGCCCCTTGTAGCTGGCGCCCCCTCTGTAACTGCTTGGCGCCTCCTCTGTAGTTATGGCAACCCTTTTGTTTTTTTACTCTTTAGATATAAATTGTTGTCTATGGCAAAAAGCCATCACACTTTACGGAAAAGAAAATCTGCGGAATCCGTTTTGAAATTGCTATCCAGCTGCTTTACCCTTGGTTGCCCTGTACATTGGTTGCCCTGTCTCAGAGCTCAGCTGAGGTTGCGGAAATCTGCAGTCCACATGCACTTAAAAGCCACTCGCTCTCACCTTGTAGCTGATGGTCCAGACACTATCAAAGCTGAACACTGTGGGGTCCGGCTCGGCTATGATGTCTTCGAATTGAATCTGCGGGTTGTGCAGATTAGAGGGGCAACGTTTTTGAAAATGAAAAAGTTAAATACTGTCAGGGATGTACACTCTGTGCTTTGAGAGTCGACCCTCAATGGTCGTGTGGCGTTTTACCGCAGTCAGGTGCTGATTGATGTTCTTGGGGTCCCTCTTAGTCAGGCTGATGTCGGACTTCTCCAGTTCAACACCGACTTGATCGCCGGCCACCTGCATCACGGCAGGATCGGCCAGGCTGCCTCGGGCTTTAGACATGCTGAGCTCGTGTCTCCCTGTTGAATCTGTCTGCTTGGCTCAACTTGTTTTTCATTAAATCTGTTGCTATAAAAGCTTTCTACCAGCAAATATTTCCCTTGCTCAAACAGCCTGATGGCTAACCTAAAATTCACTCCATCACAAAGTATCTCCTCTGCAAACACATTCTAGACACGATCATGGCTGTAGCAATGCACATTGTTTGCTCTATTTAAGCCCAGGCACGCCAAGATGTGTCAGAACTATTTCTTTTAATCTTACGCTCGTAGCTACAAAAAACGAAATAATCAAAACCCTGACGACTCTACTCGTTAGTAGCGGTGCAAACATTTCGATTTTAATTTCAGTTATACAATTCCTACTCTGCAGCAGCTGTTATTGACAGATTTTAGATAAAATTATAATCCTAAGCTCTTCGCCTTACACTGAGCACAGCCGCCCTGCTCTGAGCAGTGCCATGCGCTAAGTTTTGATGCAGCAGCTGCTGCACATGTTACTAGAGGTAGGGGGCCGCCTGGAACTGGGACAGAACCGGAAGGCCGCGCGCAGCCTCACAATATCCCAGCCAGCATCCGTGCCCTCGCATGATTGATGGCGGTGGGTCTTAATTACCCTCTCTTCTCTACTCTCCCTCTCCCCTGCTCTCTATTTCTACTGCCTCTCCCCAGACCCCGGATGCAGGGTGCATCTGGGCCAAGAGGCCAGCAGGAACTCGAGCCAGCCGTATCGATCCTGCACTCTCCTCAGCGGGACTGGAAATTGTCGCTGCAGTAGAGGAAAAAAACTTTCTAAACTGAGCCTCATTAATTATTAATGAGAGTACGATTCCTTGCGGCAGGCAGCCTTTGAAAAAAGGCGCAAAAAACATGGAAAAGCAAACTGTGGCGGTTCACCTTGCAGTGCTTGTTCAGCCCGTTTGGATCGCGCTGATGACGTCCAGCCTCTGCTCTTCATCCTGGTTGCGTTCCAGAGTCACCCGCTTGCCTGCCACCTTGGGCGCCTTCAGTGT
>NIVC01000948.1:112500-170000 GCA_002269645.1 Macrostomum lignano | reverse complement strand
AAAAAATTAGATAAATTTACTTCGAGTCAGTCGAAATTTAATCTCATATCTGTATCACAGTCAATTTCAAAAAGAAACTTACTGCTTTAGAGCGCTCTTTTTTTCTTTGCAGCTCACTTTTGCTTCTGGAGGACATTCCTAAAATGTTCACTACAGATTTTTTAGCTGTAAAATTTTTTTTGTAATGTTTCTCTCTCTATACAGTTAAAGGTAGCTCCCTCTCCAAGCCAGATTCGTCTAGCCGACGAGGCCGCAAATATCTAATAGAATATTCTAAAAAAGTAATGGAACAGAAGTTAAAAATTTAATATCTATTGTACATCAAAAATCAAAGAACACGTTATTTGCGCATAGTTAAAAAACAAATATAGGTAAAAAATCGTTAATAAAAATTCTCAACCATTGACATGAGAATTTATTCTGAGCAAATACATAAGAAGTCTTTGTTAAGATTGTACAATTAAAAAAAATCGATATCCGTAAAAAATAGATTCCTTTAACGAATAGAACACAGTATACAGGCTCGTAAAATTCGCTCTTGCCATCGATTTGTTGCTCCCTGATAATCCTCTTATATAATACAAATATAATTATTAGAAGCATTTCCACTAATTTTGTAGAAACAAACGTTCTATACGACCTAATAATACGTACTGGAGGCGTCTAACTTTTTATTGGATACGTAATTTGTTATATTTGATTAAACATAATATATTATATATGTATATATGATTGGACAGGAAAACACGGCAGCAATCATAATTTTCTGCCAACTTCCCAGACTTCCACACAGTTATCAGCTGACGATGTTTGAGGGTGAATCGGTCAGAGGGTCAACAATGCGTAAATCTTGCAGCATGCATGCATTCATTCATTATGGAGCTAAAATATTATGAGGCGTGCGTGTATATGATAGACTGCTTAATTCAAAACAAATGTTTATAGAATTGTAGGGTGTCCTTTTGAACTCTGTTATTCAGCTAGGCCACCGAGAGCTGTTCATGTCAATCGCATGACATACATGCAAAGTCAGCCTATGGTGCCGAAAGCCAACCAAGCCGAACTCTAAGTGAACTCAAAGCAGAATATCTCTGCATTTTTACAGCATAAAATTCAGAAAATAACGAAAGAAGTCTCGAATAAATATATAAATATTCGCTGCATGCATCCTGGCGCAACACGTCTTCGGTCCCACAACCAGTGCTGACAGCAATTCTGCCATTCCGCTGACTCCTTCATCATGCAAGCGCACCAATACTGTACACAGGCACGCGCTCATACACGCGCTCACACAGGGTGTACAGCGGTCCTGACTTTCTAATCGTCAGGCCAAGGACGACTTAAGTAGAAGGACGGGATTCTATGTTAATTTTTTATTCTACGTTCATTTCCTGTACCTAAAAACAAAAAAATGCATTGCACAGCTCTAAATATTTGATTTTATGAATCCATTTTATCATTTGTGCTACGCATATTTGTTACACAGTCAGCTAAGAATGATAAAATAGACCCATAAAACCAAAGAGCTGAGCCGTGCTACTCTAATGGTTTATAGGCACAAGATATGCGCAAATGTACGTAGAATAAAAAATTTACATAGAATCCTAATTGTCTGAACAAAAAGCTCTATGAATATCGATAGAGCAATAAGAAAGGCACCACATATCAAAAGATGAACACTGGATCTGCCTCCTATCAAAAGCAATAACAATTTTTGTGCTGAAAAAATGAAAACCTTAGTGTATCTCCGTAGTGTATTTTTTCGGGAAAACCTGCTCTCTAAAATTTTCTAAGAAACGAGGTTTCCCGTCCTTCTAGTTGAGTCGTCCTTGGAACAGGCATGTACACTATCTGTGCCACAGGGGCTGGCCCTCATGGGTTTGATGGCACCACAACCCCCTGGCCAGTTTTTGTGCACAAGCCAAAATTCTCGTGGCGCAAGAGTCTGGCGCGTTTACCGGTGAGCTGCTCCACCCCAGGAAAACACTTCTGACTTGTCTTACAGTGAGAGAAGTTCAACTCCTGCCCTGCGAAGCCTGTAATTGTCATTTCAGAAAGACGTTTATCCCCTTCACCGGCGCTTCAACTCATAACTTTGGGCATTCCCAACCACCTACCGATGGCTGCCGATCAAACTCATGCAATCATCAGTTTTCACCCTGAAATCTAGATGAAACTCCTGATTTTATCCTAAAATCCTGGTCGTTGGCCCTAGCAACCAGCCCCTTGATGGCGACATCCAATAGCTAAATCTGGAAAAATTTGGCTCTGAAATAAATTTCTTTACCCATTTCAGTCTTCTGAGCAAATCTTGTCAGAAAAAACCAGGCAAACACTGAAAACATTTGGGATGACAATCCTGCTTTTGTTGGCTCTTCTCGGCTCAGCCCAGGCCCAGCCGCTGTGCCCGAGTCCGTTCTCCAACTCGTCCAACTCGTGCCTGCTCAGGAACGCCAACCAAAGCTTCTCCTGGTGCGAGGCCAACCTGGAGTGCGCGGCGCTCGGAGGCGAGCTGGCGAACAGCCTCAGCTCCATCAAGAGGCTGGCCTCGGGTGCGGACCTGTGGATCGGCGTGTCCGACCTGGCCGATGAGCGAAGCAGCAGCAGGTCGGGCTGGCAGCGAGTCAACGACAACGGCGACCTGCCAGAGGACGACTCGCTCTGGTACGGGCAGAATTCGAGTAATTTGAAGCAAGACTGCTTGAGAACTTTTACCAAAGCGAATCCTGGCAGCCTCGCCAATTCGCTGTGCAAGAGGCCTCGCGGCTACCTGTGCGAGTTCCGGCCCGCGACTCGACCTGCCGCAAAGCTGCAGCCGGCCGCCTGGAGGCGAGTGGAGTTCAAGCGGACCAGCTACAAGCCGAGCACCGAGTACTGCTACAAAGACCTGACCGGGATGCCGAGCTCTGTGAGCTGCGTAGCGGCGGCTGGCCGAGACAAAAACTGCAGACGCGCGCTGTACAACAGGAGGTCGAAGCTGTGCCGCCTGCTGCTGTTCACCGACGCTCAGGTCGAGTCGGAGATCGAGAACGGCGAGGATTGGGTGAAGTTCAGCGTGACGTGAGCGAGGACTGGGCGGAGTTCAGCGTGACGTGAGCGAGGACTGGGCGGAGTTCAGCGTGACGTGAGCGAGGACTGGGCGGAGTTCAGCGTGACGTGAGCGAGGACTGGGCGGAGTTCAGCGTGACGTGAGCGAGGACTGGGCGGAGTTCAGCGTGACGTGAGCGAGGACTGGGCGGAGTTCAGCGTGACGTGAGCGAGGACTGGGCGGAGTTCAGCGTGACGTGAGCGAGGACTGGGCGGAGTTCAGCGTGACGTGAGCGAGGACTGGGCGGAGTTCAGCGTTACGTGAGCGAGGACTGGGCGGAGTTCAGCGTGACGTGAGCGAGGACTGGGCGGAGTTCAGCGTGACGTGAGCGAGGACTGGGCGGAGTTCAGCGTGACGTGAGCGAGGACTGGGCGGAGTTCAGCGTGACGTGAGCGAGGACTGGGCGGAGTTCAGCGTGACGTGAGCGAGGACTGGGCGGGGGTTGATATTACAATATTGGTTAAAATTCAAATTTTTATCTTCCAGTGTACTCTTTCTAATATAATATCTAGTTTCTTTCTAATTTATAACATTTTCTCATACATACCATTCGAATTCAGCTGAAGTGCCTCAGAAAAGTGCAATCCTCTAAAATATAGCAGTCTAAAAAACTCTGCTTGCTGCAATTAAAATCAGTAGAGCCTTGCGCTTGGCTTTGTGATTTCCATCGCGCATACAAGCCGTACGAACTGTGTGTAGTTGGTTGTGAGAACTGAGACGACTCACAAACTTTGCGTTATTTTTTAAGAATCTGCGAGTCACGAGTGGGCCCAAAAAGTGTTCTGAGATTGAATTTGTTAGTAGGAGACCGGGTTGCCAAGGGCTTCCTTGCTGATTAGACTTACACTCTCCCAGAACACACACATGCTTGGAGCAGTGCTGTAGATAATGGCTAACCAGTTTAATGGGCAAACTGAAAAGAACAAATTCCTAGCTAGAGTCAAGGTAGGAGTACACCGTTTTAGCAATGCTGGGAAATGAATGAAAAAACGAACATTCGCGTCTTTTCTTCTTTCTTTTCTTTTTCTTTAATCAAATTGCAGTTTTAATGACGTTTGCGCGGCATGCCTACAGGCGCTGTACATTAAACAGCTGAAGCCCAACAAGAACATCCAACTTGGTGACAGTAGGGCGAGTGTCCATTTTAATTGATCACGATTGCCAATTGGCCCAGATGTGCAACCGACAGCTCAGCCGCAGCTATTGCGCGGCGCATCTGAAGGCTGTACGGCTGTTCAGTCCAAGGACTGGGGGGTCGCCACACACAGCCTCAATTACCCCAGCTAATTCTGGCACCCATTTTGAAGCAATGCAGAGTCAAGTGTCTTGCTCAAGGACACAAATTGATCCAGTGTGACCGAGAATCGAACCCCCGATCTTCAAGTCGCGAGTCCGACGCTCTAAGCACTAGGCCACAACCCCATTGCATCATTTTGGTTTAATTTACCTTATTTTACGATCTACTAGTACCTGTATCCACTAAACTGTAGCAAAACGTCCGAAAGTACCCGTAGGAGGCGGGTTTGACCGGAAAAAATATACGGGGATTGGAAGTTTTCATCTTTTCAGCGCAAAAATTATTATTGCTTTTGATAGAAGCTTCATAAAAATTGTACATGTCATAAAAAGGACACAGCTATACTCAGTTGGTTTCATGAATCGATTTTATCATTCTTATCTTAATGACTGTGTAATAAAAAGTGTAACGAAATGATAAAATAGATTCATAAAACCAATTGAGTCAAGTGGAGCCCCTTTTTATATAAACGCAAAAGCACAGCATAGTGACCTCTGTGTGAGCACAATACTGAGTGTGCTCTTCAGACTCAGCGGACATCTATGTTGTGTCATTTCGGAGTTACTTGAGTTCTACTCCTGAAACTTGTCCGAGTCTCGCATCGATGGTGCACACGATGGAAACCGAAGACAAACAGGAGAAGCTGGCCGATGCTGCACTGCTGGCAGACTTGGATGCCGTCTTCAGCAGAATCGGTGGCACAGGTCGCTACAATGTCTTCACCCTGCTAGTGATCATCTGTCAGTTTGTGTTCGTGGTTGCCATTGCATTGTCGCCGGTCTTCACCACTGTCCAGCTCCCGGTCAACTGTACGAATCAGAATTTGAGCCAACAAGTAGAGGAGGCGTTGTTCACGGAGACGGCGGTGTCCAGATTTGAGCTGGTGTGCGACAGGGCCTTCCTGGCGACTCTGCCCACCAGCTGCTACTACCTTGGCTTCATCGTTGGGTGCCTCGTCTACGGGAGCTTCGCTGATCGAATTGGTCGGCTGCGGGTCATGCAGGTGCGACAACGGCAGTTCGAAATTACTTTCATATGTGCACCCGTGCACCTCTGCACCTCTGCACCTCTGCACCTGTGTACCTCTGCACCTGTGTACCTCTGCACCTCTGCACCTCTGCACCTCTGCACCTCTGCACCTCTGCACCTGTGTACCTCTGCACCTCTGCACCTCTGCACCTCTGCACCTCTGCACCTCTGCACCTCTGCACCTCTGCACCTCTGCACCTCTGCACCTCTGCACCTCTGCACCTGTGTACCTCTGCACCTCTGCACCTCTGCACCTCTGCACCTCTGCACCTCTGCACCTCTGCACCTCTGCACCTCTGCACCTCTGCACCTCTGCACCTCTGTACCTCTGCACCTCTGCACCTCTGCACCTCTGCACCTCTGCACCTCTGCACCTCTGCACCTCTGCACCTCTGCACCTCTGCACCTCTGCACCTCTGCACCTCTGCACCTCTGCACCTCTGCACCTCTGCACCTCTGCACCTCTGCACCTCTGCACCTCTGCACCTCTGCACCTCTGCACCTCTGCAGCTTTGCACCTGTGTACCTCTGCACCTCTGCACCTCTGCCCTTCTATGCACCTCAAAACTGTAACAAATTTCGCATTGCAGATCTCGCAGCTCAACATCGCCATCTGCACCATCGCAGCCTCCCAAGCGCCTTGGCTGTGGCTCTACTGCATCATGCAGGCTCTAGCGGGTCACGGAGACAGCGGCATCTCGGCTTGCGCCATGGCCTACACGGTGGAGTTCACCGATGCAAAGCATCGCACAGTTTGGGGGCTCAATCTGAACCACGGCTGCACGGTGGGGGCCGTTCTGGTTGTCCTCATCGCGTACCTGCTCAGGAACTACCAGGACCAGCTGCTCTGCTCAGGTCTCTGCTGTCTGGTCCTATCGCTCAGCCTCTTCCTGCTCAGCGAGTCGCCACGCTGGCTCGTCTCCGTCGGTCGGTTCGCCGAAGCTGACCAGGTGCTGCGCCGCATCGACCGGCTCAACAACGGTCGGAATGGGCGAAGGCTGCCGACGAGTTTCTCAACCGAGGCGCTGTTCTCCGAGCAGCAAAGCGACGCCAGATTGAAGCCGCGGGCAAATTTTTTCAACCTGCTCGGAGAGCCGAGCCTGCGGCGACGCGCCCTGGTCTCCTGGTTTCTCTTCTTCTCCGTCGCCATCGCTTACTACGGCGTCACGCTGGGCGTCGGTCGTCTTGGCGGCAACGTGTTCGTCAACCAGCTCGCCTCGGCCGCCGTGGAGCCGCCGTCGCGCCTGTTCTGCGCTTTCGTCAGCCTGCGACTTGGACGTCGCCCAAGCGTTGTTGGGTCGTTCGGCCTGGCCGGTCTCTGCCTGCTCGGGGTGTGTGTGTATTAACCTACGGCTCGGGTCCCAGCCCGCCGAGGAAGGTCGACTCCAGGAAGGTGGACGTCTCAATTGGGTTGTTCCAAAGGTCACTAGGGCAGAGCGGCGTCGGATAGACAGGGCAGTCGAAAAGATGGACCACCGTTTGGGGCTCCAGACCGCAATCAGGACAGACCGCGGCGACGCCTGGTTTGATTCTCGACTGAAAATCCTGGAGAAGCGGGCAGAAACCGGAGCGGAGCTGCGCCAGTATGCACCGCATGCGGCGGGGGAGGCAGGTTTCGGAGCGATGGATCGCTGGCCGTTGTGTTTGAATAACACGGTTCTGTGGCAGGCTGTCCAGCATGGCCTGTACTGCCTGCGTATGCTGGGCCCGCCTGGCGCGATCCCAGGCAGCAGCGTCAAGGACGTCCGGGGCCGGAACCGGCGTCCAATCAGCATTAAAGTGTTCAGCCGTGAAGATGGAGGCTTTCATGAGTCTGCGCGGCGGCGGAAGGCCAGAAAGGTGGTGACAAGGGAGTTCAGGGCGTCTAGCGCGAAGCTTGAACTGGAGCGAAAGAAGTCGGTTGTGCTGGCGGACGGTAAGCAACTGGACTTCACTATGAAGATCCGCTTCAGAGGTAAGGGCAGTGCAGCCGGTGATGCCGCGAATCGCTGCATTCTGGACCGATTGCAGCCGCGTCCAGGACGAGTTGGAGATGATAGGGCCCCAGACCGGAGCAGCATAGTCGAGCAGGCTTCTGCCTAACGCTTTGAAGGTGGTCAGCAAAAGTTCCTTGCAGCAGCCCCAGGAGGAGCCGGCGAGACAGCGTAGCAGGCAGTTCCTTTTCCGGGTTTTTTCCGCAAGAGTGGTAACGTGTCTAGCGAAGGAGAGCTTAGGGTCGAAAGTCACACCAAGAATTTTCGGATAGAGGGCTTGCGGTAGTAATGAGCCGTTGATGGACACGTTCAGTTGGCGAGAGTACTCGCGCTGATCCGGACTGAACAGAGTGGAGGAGCACTTTGATGTAGAAATTTGGAGCTTGCGCGACTCAAGGAACGGAGCAAGGTCAGCGAGATAGCTGTTCAGTTGTTGTTCAATAGAATAACAGTTTGGGGATGAGGCGGCAACGGTAAGATCGTCAGCGTAACCAATTAGTTTAGTGGCCGGATTGGATGGCACAGGAGCTTTAGCCAAGTAAAAGGCAAAAAGAAGCGGGCTGATGGCGCTGCCCTGTGGAACTCCCATGCGAACCTGCCGCCACTTCGACTTAAAGTCTCGCATGACGGTCCGAGCTTGACGACCAAGAATGTAGTTGGCAAGCCAGGCCTTAACAGTGTTAGGAAGATCAGACTCGGCGAGATCAGAGAGTAATTCGTAGTGGTCAACGCAGTCGAATGCCATCCGAAGGTCGATCGCGCTAACGCCGGTCCTGGCCGGCGGTTTTGGCAAACAAAAACCTGAGCAGATCTGCTCAACCAGTTGGCAGAGGGCGGTCACGGTGGAGTGATGCGGACGAAAGCCATGTTGCCAGGCCGGGAGCTGGAGGTGGTCAGTCAGTAGCGGAAGCAGGATCTTCTCCAGAATTTTGACGAGCGGCGAGAGAAAGGAGATAGGGCGATACGACGCACCATCGTCCTGCGGTTTACCATCCTTCAGAAGGGGACAGATTAAGGACTTCTTCCAGACCGCCGGGATCTCATTGTAAGCGATTGAGCGATTGAAGAGGTTACGGAGCACAGCCTTCGCCTTCGGACCAAAGTGCCTAATGACGAGCGGGCAGATTCCATCAGGGCCGATGGCCTTGGAGGGTTTGGACCCCTTGATGGCCATTTCGATGTCGTCAGTCGAGAAGACAGGGGCGTCTTCAGCGGCACGAGCAAGGCCCTTAAGACGTCGACGAACGACGCGCATCTGCGGGTTGGAGCAGTGAAGGCGCGGCCTCGTGAACTGACAGTTGAGACGGTCCGCAGTTTCGGCACCAGAAAGGGCCTGTTTTCCGTTAAACTTTAAAATGACATTCTTATCCGCGTTAGGACGACCGGTCAGCTTTTTAAGAGTGGACCAGATTCTAGAGGACGGGGCAGGCTGGTTGCCATTCTCTAAGAGAAATTCGTTCCAGCGCACCCGTCTCTCCGCTTCCAGACTTGCAGACTTGCTCGGGGTCGCCGTTCTCAGCGACTTCCCCGGCCTCACAGCCTGGCGAGTCGGCACAGCGGTGGCTGGCAAGTTCTGGATCAACATGGCCTTCGACCTCACCTACCTGTACGCCGCTGAGGTCTTCCCTACCGATCTGCGAAGCGTCGGAGTTGGGAGCGGCTCGCTGGTGTCTCGGATCGGCGTCTTGACCAGCACGCTGCTGCCCGCCCTCGGCAGCCTGTGGCGCCCGCTGCCGTTCCTGCTGTTCGCCGGGTTCTCTCTCGCCGCGGCCGCCGCCGCGCTCTGCCTGATGACGGAGACGCGCGGCCGGCGCCTGCCCGAGGCGCTGCAGGTTGAGATCGAGGAGCACCAGACGGCGCCGCCGCTGACAGACAACGCCGATGAGTTGACAAACTTGGGCCTCGGGAATTTGTTTTCAGATGGGCGGAGTAACTCAGCGTCTGACGCGTCCTGAGTTCGAGTTCGGTGCCCCGGGCTTGTCAACTAGTGCAAACCCCCTGGTGCATAGAGTGTACACCCTGTGGGAGCGCGTGCTCTGGTGTCAGCGAAATGGGCGGAATCTGGCAAACCGTTTTGATGATAGTGAAAAAATTATTTGCAAAGAAAAGTAAAATTCTTTCTGCTTTAATTCCGGCATTGCTACTGACAGTAGAGTAATACAAACGCAATTCAGAAACTAACAACAGAGTCCAGAAATCTGTGACAGCTCTTTTAAACAGAAGAGACGCATTGTATCGTGACCTCCTTCCCAGTCTGAGCCACATCCACCCGGATCTGCAGCCGGTCCACCTCTGTCCGCTCCGTCAGCTGCTGCACCAGCCGAGCGCCTTCCCGCACAGTCGGCAGGGCTCGACTGGCTGCTCCGTTCGTCTGCCTGGCGCGGCTGTTCGCCAAGTCGGCGGAGTGGCAGCCCAGCAGGTGCAGAAACTGCTGACGGAACCTGCGGCCTGACAGCAGGTAGAAAACCCAGTTGGTGCTGTTGTTCAGGCAGGCGCAGACGTCGGCGAACTTGTGTAGGAGCGCCCACAGTCTGGTGAACTCGGAGGAGCCACTGGTCAGGTGCACCTGCGCGTGGAGAGTGCTCGACTGTCTGTGTGTCTGTCTGTGTGTCTGTCTGTGTGTCTGTCTGTGTGTCTGTCTGTGTGTCTGTCTGTGTGTCTGTCTGTGTGTCTGTCTGTGTGTCTTTCTGTCTGTCTGTCTGTCTGTCTGTCTGTCTGTCTGTCTGTCTGTCTTTCTGCCACCCTCAGCACTCACCTTGGAAATGAGAAACAGGCCGGCGAATCCATTAGTGAGAAAGTAGGTCGCGTTCATAAGCACCAGCATCAGCGTTACCCGCTTCTCACTGCCGCCTCCGCCGCCTCCGCCTCCTCCAGTTCCGGCAGCAGGCGCCCTTCTCTTCCTCGCAATGACCGGCCGTCGCTTCAGCCCGCCGCCGCCGCCGCCGCCGCTGCCGCTTGTCGACGGACCCGAGTTTGCGGTTGGTCCGGAAGCGAAGTGATGAGTCCTGAGCAGTCGCGTCTGCCTTGCGCTCAATTCTTGAAAGGTGCTCAAAACGACATCATTTCGACTTTGACAGACAAAGTAAACAATCAGACAGGTGCACAGAACCATGACAAAGAAGGGCAGTATCGATCCGAACAGGCCGTGGGAATAGTACACCAAGAACTTTCGAGCCTCCTTGTCGCAGCGGTACCCGAGGCTGGAGTTGCCATCCGCCAGCTGCTGGTTGTCGGCTGCTGCTAACGGCGGCACCCAGTGGTGGCAGACGGGGATGACCAGCGCGTAGGCAATAACAACTGCCGACACGCAGGTGACCAGCCGGGCCGTCTGCTTGGCAGTCAGCCACTGCCGGATGCGTAGCGGGTAGCGGATGGCCAACATCCGGTGGAATGAGATCATGGCCTGCGGGATCGGTGGGTGAATCGATTTTAGATGCAGTTTGAAACCTTTTCTCCGCGCAACCTTAGAACTAACCTGAGGACAGGAATTTAGGTCTGAATTATTGCAAGATGAGATAAGATGGGCACTCTGTATCTACCACTGTGTGATCTAGGACAGACATACTGGGTGATCTAGGACAGACATACTGGGTGATCTAGGACAGACATACTGGGTGATCTAGGACAGACATACTGGGTGATCTAGGACAGACATACTGGGTGATCTAGGACAGACATACTGGGTGATCTAGGACAGACATACTGGGTGATCTAGGACAGACATACTGGGTGATCTAGGACAGACATACTGGGTGATCTAGGACAGACATACTGGGTGATCTAGGACAGACACTGAGTGTGATCTAAGACGGACACTCTGTGTGATCTAGGACAGGCACTGTGTGATCTAGGACAGACATACTGTGTGATCTAGGACAGACATACTGGGTGATCTAGGACAGACATACTGGGTGATCTAGGACAGACATACTGGGTGATCTAGGACAGACATACTGTGTGATCTAGGACAGACATACTGTGTGATCTAGGACAGACATACTGGGTGATCTAGGACAGACATACTGTGTGATCTAGGACAGACATACTGGGTGATCTAGGACAGACATACTGGGTGATCTAGGACAGACACTCTGTGTGATCTAGGACAGACACTCTGTGTGATCTAGGACAGACACTCTGTGTGATCTAGGACAGACACTCTGTGTGATCTAGGACAGACACTCTGTGTGATCTAGGACAGACAGTGTGTGATCTAGGACAGACACTCTGTGTGATCTAGGACAGACACTCTGTGTGATCTAGGACAGACACTCTGTGTGATCTAGGACAGACACTCTGTGTGATCTAGGACAGACAACGACTTGAGCCAACGATTTGAGCTGAAAGAATTTCAATTAAATTAAAAAATTGACTCTGCCACCCCACATGTTGAACTTATGGCAGATGTGTTCAGTCACGCAAGCGCTGAATTCCCTGCTTGAGTTTCACTCGTTTGACTTTTCCCAATTCGCGTGGGAGGCTGGGAGCTCGAGTCCGTTGGATTTCTTTAGAATCAGGTTTTGCTTTTATCGCCCCTCGAGTCGCAGATGCTCTGAGACTCGAGGCGCAAGATTTATTACCAGCCTCCGAGCACGCCATGAGTTCCCCGATGGGCCCGAGTTCGCTTCCCTTTCCTTGGTAGCTAGGGATACAGGGGACATTTTTCCCAGAATCCCAAACGTCCCGGATCTGTTTCTCCGATTCTGTGGCCTTCCATTGATCCGGCCGCTGCTGAGAGGAAGCTGGAGCCTATATTAGCTCAGAGAGGAAGCTGAAAACTTGGAGCTCACAATGCAAACTGATGCTCAACAAAGATAGGGGGGGAATATTTACATTCAGTTCTCTGGAAGTTTTTTTACTGCCTTCTTGATATAATAAGCCTAACGGTATTAATGTTGGCGCTGTCGGCTCGTATTTGACCTTTAAGTCTACTGCGGATCAAAAAGCGACTAAATAGAATATTTTTTTGCAATTTTTAGCTATAACCTATTCTGTTGCTTCCGTATGCTTTTGAAAGCAGATACCCTTTGTTTGGCTCAGTTGCTAGCTATCTGATTGGCTCAGACGTTCTAGCGACCGCCTGATTGGCTCAGACGTGTTAGCTACCTCCTGATTGGCTCAGATGTGTTAGCTACCTCATGATTGGCTTAGGAGTGCTAGCTATCTGATTGGCTCAGACGTGTTAGCTACCTCATGATTGGCTTAGGAGTGCTAGCTATCTGATTGGCTCAGACGTGCTAGCTACCTCATGATTGGCTTAGGAGTGCTAGCTATCTAATTGGCTCAGACGTGTTATCTACCTCATGATTGGCTTAGGAGTGCTAGCTATCTGATTGGCTCAGACGTGCTAGCTACCTCATGATTGGCTTAGGAGTGCTAGCTATCTGATTGGCTCAGACGTGTTAGCTACCTCATGATTGGCTTAGGAGTGCTAGCTATCTGATTGGCTCAGACGTGTTAGCTACCTCATGATTGGCTTAGGAGTGCTAGCTATCTGATTGGCTCAGACGTGTTAGCTACCTCATGATTGGCTTAGGAGTGCTAGCTATCTGATTGGCTCAGACGTGTTAGCTACCTCATGATTGGCTTAGGAGTGCTAGCTATCTGATTGGCTCAGACGTGTTAGCTACCTCATGATTGGCTTAGGAGTGCTAGCTATCTGATTGGCTCAGACGTGTTAGCTACCTCATGATTGGCTTAGGAGTGCTAGCTATCTGATTGGCTCAGACGTTCTAGCGTGCCTCCGGTTCCTCTCTCGGCCCCGAACCTCTTGTCCCGATTCCTGGCTGTGTCATCGACTCGCGCATCAAAGCGTGGATCAGGACTCAGCACCGCTCGACTTGGGCGAACCGCACGAACTGCAGGCAATCCAGAGGCGCTGTCCCTCAGCCCTCTCACCAGCTCCGGAAGCTCCTCTTGCGCCTCTCGCGCAGAGACATCCGGGCTGCCACCATGACCCTCTCTGGTCACGGCTGCTTCTCCAGGCACCAGTACCTGCAGGGCAACGCCACCAACGCCACCTGTAGTTTCTGCAACTCAGGTGACGAAACCGCTGAGCATTTCGTCAGCATCTGTCCCGCCTTCACGCGGGCCAGACTCACTTACCTCGGGCCACACACATCTATTACTGAAGCGTGCAAACCCGAAAACTTTAATCAGCTCATGCGCTACCTTCGGGCCACCCGCAGGGCTGAACTCTCCTTTCCAGAGAGCACTATAGCTGCTGGCGACACTGAGGGACCTCCCTGGGCGGCGCCAACCCTCCGTCCATAGCGACGCGTCGGCCGTTCAGGGACTAGCGGAATGGGCGCCCGCGCCTTCCCGCTGTGTCCCCTCCGGGACAGCCCTGCAGCTAAGTCAAGTCAAGACGTTCTAGCGACCGCCTGATTGGCTCAGACGTGTTAGCTACCTCCTGATTGGCTCAGACGTGTTAGCTACCTCATGATTGGCTCAGATGCGTTAGCTACCTCATGATTGGCTTAGGAGTGCTAGCTATCTGATTGGCTCAGACGTGTTAGCTACCTCATGATTGGCTCAGATGTGTTAGCTACCTCATGATTGGCTTAGGAGTGCTAGCTATCTGATTGGCTCAACAAACTACGAGTGAAGCGTGATGACTAAAATTCTCAAAAGAGAGCTACGCTCGTAGAATCGTAAGAACTTCCTGCTCCAAAACGTCAAAACAATTTTGAGATGATCACAGAGCCTCGTAACTATAGTTCAAACTTGAACCGCAGCGAGGATTTAAGTTGGGTCAGCTAACCTGTATTGACTGGGTTGAATGGGCTGCTTGCTGAGTGCTTTAACATTTGGAGTGGAAAGCACACACATTGAGAGAACTGCTCACACAGAGAAAACCGCTTTTCGCGCTTTAGAGAACTGAGGTAGCCAGGATGGTCAGGGGGCCTCTTCAACTTGAACTCCTCTTCCGCTGCCCTGCTCAAGACCAACTCAAGAGAGAGAAAAGAAGCAGTCATCATCGGCTCCTTCGGTAGGGATGGAGCTCGCGTCCCTCAGTTTTTATTCGCCTCCCGAAAAAATTCGAAATTCTCTCCCCACAAGAACGATGGCAATTAGACAGATTTCGAACTTTTTTAGCTTCTTCTCGGGGCAGCGCAATTTTTTCCAGCAGCCGAGGATCCGGTTTCTGCTGACGAACTCTGGTGTCTGGCTGCTCCAGTCATTTCTGCTTTTAATTGCGCCGTGTGTTGAGGCAGTTGTTGCTGCGAAGGGCGGATGCAGGGGCAGCGGATGCCGGTAGAGGGCGGAGGAGACCGGGTGGGGGATGTTTGAGAGAATGAGAGTACAGATAAGAGGGAAAGAGAGACTAACGGTGTAAGACTGAGGATGAAGAGGGAGAGTGAGAGTGAGAGTGAGAGTGATAGTGAGACTGAGACTGAGACTGAGAGTGAGACTGAGAGTGAGAGTGAGACTGAGACTGAGAGTGAGACTGAGACTGAGACTGAGACTGAGAGTGAGACTGAGAGTGAGACTGAGACTGAGAGTGAGACTGAGACTGAGACTGAGAGTGAGAGTGAGAGTGAGAGTGAGAGTGAGAGTGAGAGTGAGAGTAAGAGTGAGACTGAGACTGAGACTGAGACTGAGACTGAGACTGAGAGTGAGAGTGAGAGTGAGAGTGAGAGTGAGACTGAGACTGAGACTGAGACTGAGACTGAGACTGAGAGTGAGAGTGAGAGTGGGAGTGGGAGTGAGAGTGAGAGTAAGAGTGAGAATTAAAGAGTGAGAGTGAGAGTGAGAGTGAGAGTGAGAGTGAGAGTGAGGGTAAGAGTAAGACTGAGAGTGAGATTGAAAGAGTGAGATTGAAAGTGAGAGTAAGAGTGAGAGTGAGAGTGAGAATGAGAGTGAGAGTGAGAGTGAGAGTAAGAGTGAGAGTAAGAGTGAGAGTGAGAGTGAGAGTGAGAGTGAGAGTTAAAAGAATGTAAACAAAAGTCTGTAAACAATGACTGTAAAAGAGCCACAAAGCAGATGGTAATTGATTGAACTTGAATTTCAGTTTTGCATTGGAAATCGAATCAATTCATCGCACCCATCTTCATACTAACTTAGCAATGCTACTAACTATGCAAAAATATGTTTTAATATAATTTGAACTCCTGTGTCATTTATCAGCCATGGTTTTATAATTTTATTAAAATTTAATCAATTATAGTTCTTTAATTTTTTACTGAAATTTTTGTTTTAATGCCTAGCTTGATTTTTTTCCAAATTGAATGCCAAATTGAATTAATTTATAAATTCTCACCCGCACTCCTGAGTTTTATTCTCAAAAATAGATTCAATTAAAAAAACAATCAGCGAATGCTACCTGTATCCATGGAGACAGCCAGTAACCAATTGCTTCCAGGTAGGGCACCAGGTGACAGCCGGCAGCTGAGTACCTCATGGGATCAAAATCCCAATACACGGACAGGTAGAGGTACGTGGCCGCAAACACCAGGTTGATCAGGTCGGCCACCGCCAGGGCAGAGAACAGGATGGAGGTGGTCTTCTGGAACACCGGGTACCTGATGATGATCAGCAGGTTCACGGAAGTCCCCCAGAATCCCACAGCCAGCAGCAGCGGCAGGAACCAGGACATGAAGTACGCTTTGAACAGGTCGAATGCATCCTGGCTGGGGCCAGGAGGTCCCCGGCTCGAGTTCCACATCTCTCGTCGGGAAGTTGCCGGTTGTCCGCAGTGGCTGAGGGCCCCTGCATCGCCTTCTTGTCTGCAGCAGTAGGTCAAATCCCATTGGACAGGCAGGCACTCGGCCAATAAACTGGGGTGGGAGCTGAATTCATGGGAAATCAGCAACCAGATGTGATTCCCACATTCAGTAATAAACTTGCTTCTTTAGAACTCCCAGTCCTTGCACGGGGCCGAGGACTCGTCTATATTCGTTTGTTGACGCGAGGGAGTTGAACTTTTGAATGGATTTGCACATTTATTTTTGCCGAAATATCGAATAAAAATTTTTGATTCCCACGCTGTTTTCCCCACTCCGTTATTCCCACTTCGTTATCCCCACTCCATAATCCCCACTCCGTTATTCCCACTCCGTTATCCCCACTCCATAATCCCCACTCCGTTATTCCCACTCCGTTATCCTCACTCCATAATCCCCACTCCGTTATTCCCACTTCGTTATCCTCACTCCATAATCCCCACTCCGTTATTCCCACTTCGTTATCCCCACTCCGTTATCCCCACTCCATAATCCCCACTCCGTTATTCCCACTCCGTTATCCCCACTCCATAATCCCCACTACATTATTCCCACTCCGTTATCCCACTTCGTTATCCCCACTCCGTTATCCCCACTCCGTTATCCTCACTCCGTTATCCCCACTCCGTTATCCCCACTCCATAATCCCCACTCCGTTATCCCCACTCCGTTATCCCCACTCCACTGCATCCTTAGTCAGCACCCCCTTACTTTCTTGCAGCCCAAAACTGCTCCCAAAAATCCTCTTCCCATATTTCGCAGCCAGCCCAATCGCCCTGATTGATCTCCGGTCGCGCTGCAAGTGTCGGATTCACAAGTTGCGCTGGAACCAAGGCTGCATGTCCTAGTGGGGGACTTTCTCGCTTAGCCTAGAAGTTTGTTATCCCAAGTGCCTGCCCAGTCCCTAACGAGTCAAAGCAGTGGTTCTAGCAGCTTTCCCATTACTATATCAGGGATTCGAACTGCCGACTTGAACAGCTGATAGTGGAACAGTCTTGCGTGAGCCTAGACAACTAGCGAATATCGAACGACTCGACTCAATGGAGTCTAACTGCTTCTGGGAAACTTTTTCTAAGAAACTCTGCTTTTTCATAATCGCATGCATTGGTGCTATGTGATGACATGCTGTACTTTAATTTCAAAATTCTTCATTGCATCTAGAAAATTGTGACATTTTGCTGAATATTTTAAACTTAAGAATTGGGCGATAAAAACAGTTAGGAATGTAGGGAATTAGGAATGTAGGGAATTAGGAATGTTTAGAGGAATTAGGAATGTAGGGAATTAGGAATGTGTAGGGAATTGGGAATTTAGGGAATTAGGAATGCGTAGTGGAATTAGGAATGTAGGGAATTGGAAATGTAGGGAATTAGGAATGTGTAGGGAATTAGGAATGTGTAGGAGAATTAGGAATGTAGGGAGTTAGGAATGAGTAGGGAATTAGGAATGTGTAGGGAATTAGGAATGTGTAGGGAATTAGGAATGTGTAGGAGAATTAGGAATGTAGGGAGTTATGAATGTGTAGGGAATTAGGATTTTAGGGAATTAGGAATGCGTAGTGGAATTAGGAATGTGTTGGGGAATTAGGAATGTAGGGAATTAGGGATGTAAGGAACTAGGAATGTGTAGGGAATTAGGAATGTAGGGAGTTAGGAATGAGTAGGGAATTAGGAATGTGTTGGGGAATTAGGAATGTGTAGGGAATTAGGAATGTGTAAGGGAATTAGGAATGTGTTGGGGAATTAGGAATGTAGGGAATTAGGGATGTAAGGAACTAGGAATGTGTAGGGAATTAGGAATGTAAGGAATTAGGAATGTGTAGGGGAATTAGGAATGTGTAGGGGAATTAGGAATGTGTTGGGGAATTAGGAATGTAGGGAATTAGGAATGTAAGGAACTAGGAATGTGTAGTGGAATTAGGAATGTGTAGGAGAATTAGGAATGTAGGGAGTTAGGAATGTAAGGAACTAGGAATGTGTAGTGGAATTAGGAATGTGTAGGAGAATTAGGAATGTAGGGAGTTAGGAATGAGTAGGGAATTAGTGAACCCGATGCTTTGCGTGAAGCAATTAAAAATTTTCAGAGTTCCCTTGAGGAGTTCGTGAAACCTTAAAAGACGCAAAACTGTGCTTTTAATAGAAAATCTGAATTTAATTAACAGTTTCAAAGTAAAACTTTGACTTGGTTGCCATCTAATCATCTAATCACAATCTCCCCAGCTGTGCACATCTCCATGCATATTTAAGTGTCGCTACTATAATACTCGTACAAAGGGGCACTACTTCAAGATGAGTGGACCAGCATTGGATAGCAACTACAACAATAGAGATATGGCAGTTTTGTGAAGGCTAGGCAGACTAGATAGACAGGACGGACAAAGGAGAACTCAAAAAGAAGCTGCAAAAAACGAGGCTTCATCAAGTCTGGCTATCGTGCGTGCGATACGCGGCACCCTTCGGCTTCAGCTGCATGCAGCTTCCATGGCTGATGAACAAACAGGCCGTGAAGCCCGCCTGCTCAAGTTGATGAAGGCTGGGATGCTGCAAAGCAATTCCCTTTTGGTTCACCTGTTCCCAACACCTCTTCTCTCCTTCTCTCTACCTTTCCCTCTCCGAAGTTTGTTCACGACGACTTTAGAGTTGATTGATTGCTTGGCTTGTGACTGCCTGCCGCGGTTCGAATTGCTCTTGAATTTATGGTTTTTCCAGCTCCAGTTCGCCACTTAATTCAAGATTATAATGCAACAGCTTCATCCACTGTGCCCGCCGTAGTGCTCAACTGCTTCACGAGAGTTCAGCTACTTACTCGGTGTGGGAGACTTTCTGAAATTCTCAGACACTCTTCTGAGACATTCTGAGTCACTCGGTCTGAGAGTCACTCGGTCTCAGGGTCACTCGGTCTCAGGGTCACTCGGTCTGATAGTCACTCGGTCTGAGAGTCACTCGGTCTGATAGTCACTCGGTCTGAGAGTCACTCGGTCTGAGAGTCACTCGGTCTGAGAGTCACTCGGTCTGAGAGTCACTCGGTCTCAGGGTCACTCGGTCTCAGGGTCACTCGGTCTGATAGTCAGGGTCACTCGGTCTCAGGGTCACTCGGTCTCAGGGTCACTCGGTCTCAGGGTCACTCGGTCTCAGGGTCACTCGGTCTCAGGGTCACTCGGTCTCAGGGTCACTCGGTCTCAGGGTCACTCGGTCTCAGGGTCACTCGGTCTCAGGGTCACTCGGTCTCAGGGTCACTCGGTCTCAGGGTCACTCGGTCTCAGGGTCACTCGGTCTCAGGGTCACTCGGTCTCAGGGTCACTCGGTCTCAGGGTCACTCGGTCTCAGGGTCACTCGGTCTCAGGGTCACTCGGTCTCAGGGTCACTCGGTCTCAGGGTCACTCGGTCTCAGGGTCACTCGGTCTCAGGGTCACTCGGTCTCAGGGTCACTCGGTCTCAGGGTCACTCGGTCTCAGGGTCACTCGGTCTCAGGGTCACTCGGTCTCAGGGTCACTCGGTCTCAGGGTCACTCGGTCTCAGGGTCACTCGGTCTCAGGGTCACTCGGTCTCAGGGTCACTCGGTCTCAGGGTCACTCGGTCTCAGGGTCACTCGGTCTGAGAGTCACTCGGTCTGAGAGTCACTCGGACTATGATTCACTCGTTCGAGTGAGTCTCTGGCTACTCTACAACATGATCCTCATAGCAGGTTAGGCAGAGTGAAGCAGTCACCATGGAATCACTCACTTGTAATACGCAGCACGCAGACCCCTGCGCTCCAGCACCCAGTGCAGCAGTGCTCGACAGCCTCAATTTAGCTTCAAAAGGCCCGGCACCCAGACGAACTCAACCTGCGGTAATTCTATTACTAAAGAAACCGTTTGTGCTCCGTAGACCTGGTTCGAGGATCCTCGTGGGATCAAAATTAAGGAAAAACGTTTATTAGGATGCAGTTCCCCTTTCCTAATCTGACTTTGTGGGCGGATATTCTGGCCAAAAAGACCTGAGCAAGCGGAGCAAGTGTATGCACTTTAGCCATTCGACAGTACTGACACTAGATCAGATAAGTCTGAATTTGTTCCTCAGTACTCTACTGCAAGTAGAAACATAGAAATATATAATGCATATAATATTACAAGATTAAATTTGTCAAACAATTGCCTTCATATCAGCTGGGTCTCTCACAAAATGATGAGATGAATGCAAAGGAGAGGGTCGGTACGCTGACAGAGACAGACAGGCAGACAGACAATAAGCCACCGCACTCTTCATCACGCCAGACTGCACAGCAACTGATCTGTTGTCTTTTGCACCAAGCAATGCTTGTCTCCATTCTCTGTTTAAATATTCTTATTCGTCCTTCTCTACGAGTTGACGAGTTCTCTACGATTCTTGAGTCTTCAACTCGGCATAGTTGAGCGCCTCAAGCGTTTATTTTAGTTTAGCCGTGTATACTCAATGCTTTTCGGAGCAGCGCCAGCCGGTCAAGTTTGCGAGCTACCTGCCTGCCTTCACCTCATTAGTGATTTGTTCGAAGTTAGTAAAAGAGCATTGCTGATAGCCGTCTCTTCAGTCAGGACCTGACAGAGGATGAGTTGGTCACCTGGCAGCGTGGGAGCCGAGGTACGTGTGGGCAGCCATTTAGCTTAATAATATCTAAACTTCATAACACCTAAACTTCATAACACCTAAACTTCATAACACCTAAACTTCATAACACCTAAACTTCATAACACCTAAACTGCATAACACTTAAACTTCATAACACCTAAACTTCATAACACCTAAACTTCATAACACCTAAACTCCATAACACCTAAACTTCATAGCACCTAAACTTCATAGCACCTAAACTTCATAACACCTAAACTCCATAACACCTAAACTTCATAGCACCTAAACTTCATAACACCTAAACTTCATAACACCTAAACTTCATAACACCTAAACTCCATAACACCTAAACTTCATAGCACCTAAACTTCATAACACCTAAACTCCATAACACCTAAACTTCATAACACCTAAACTTCATAACACCTAAACTCCATAACACCTAAACTTCATAGCACCTAAACTTCATAACACCTAAACTCCATAACACCTAAACTTCATAACACCTAAACTTCATAACACCTAAACTTCAAAACACCTAAACTCCATAACACCTAAACTTCATAGCACCTAAACTTCATAACACCTAAACTTCATAACACCTAAACTCCATAACACCTAAACTTCATAACACCTAAACTTCATAACACATGCCTGAAGATGAGAAGTCAGGGCCGATGTACACCCTGTGTGCGCACCTCCGCTACCGCCTCTTCAAACTCCTCTTCAAATTAGACAAATTCACGAAATTTGACACCCACCCCGACTCAGGACTTCCTCGCCCGCTACGCGCCCAACCTGAGCCGCAAGGAGCGCGGCAGTCTCACTGGGATGATTCGGGCGGCTCTGCGTGACTACATGACGGAGAACCGGCTGGCTCAGCCCCCGCCTCCTCGGCTGCTGGCGCCAATGTTGCAGCAGCGGCAGCAGCAGACCCGCCCGGAGACCTCCGGCTCGCTGGCAGACGGTGGCAGCCAGGTGAATCGGCGTCCAGCGACCGCTCGAGGCTGGACAAGCGGCATGGACGATGATGAGCTCTGCCTGGTGGGCAGCGCCACCGGTATTCGCACAGGTGAGCAGGGGACACAGAGTGACCCGGTATTCGCACAGGTGAGCAGGGGACACAGAGTGACCCGGTATTCGCACAGGTGAGCAGGGGACACAGAGTGACCCGGTATTCGCACAGGTGAGCAGGGGACACAGAGTGACCCGGTATTCGCACAGGTGAGCAGGGGACACAGAGTGACCCGGTATTCGCATAGGTGAGCAGGGGACACAGAGTGACCCGGTATTCGCACAGGTGAGCAGGGGACACAGAGTGACCAGTGGTGAGCAGGGAACAGTGCGAAATCACTCAGACATCAATCATGCTGACATATCGCCATTCAGGTACGCCCAGATACGCCCAGGTGTCCTCAAAGTTTGCACCTGAGGCTGAAATCGTCGCAGTGTCTCAGCAGCAAGAATTGAACGGGAAGAAGTTCCCGGACACTCTGATGGGATTCGCGGATGCCCAGCCAGATTCAATGGAGCAAATTGGTGAGAATGAGCAGCTCGGGGGCACGAGCAGCTCAGAGAGGGTACATGCCTGATGGTTAGAAAGTCAGGGCTGCTGTACACCCTGTGTGAGCGCTTGCATGTACTCATGAGTCAGCGGAATGGGCAGAATTACCTCAGTGCAGGCTGTGGGGCGATCTCGCCGGAGGCGTTGCGCTAGTGTGCCCCTCGGTCCTCATACGAATATTAGTTACTTGAATTATCCCTTTAAAACCCTTTGTGCTACCAGGCAAAATACCGGAAAATCGTGAAACAAAACAAGAGGATTTGAAGCAAGACGGCACGGCAGGTGAAGCAAAGGGCGAACCGCCGGCCGCAGAGCCAGCCAAGCGACCAGCCTCGTCTAATTGGTTCACCTGGCGGGGCGCCACGCCGTTTTGCGCCAGCGATCGAGAACTGCGCGCCTTCCGGCACCGGCAGAATCCGCGCAAGCCGATGCCCGAGGAGCTGCCGCACGCAGCTTTGTACAGGCGGCCCCGCACTGCCCGCGGGCGACTGCTGGCTAACGAGGCGAGTGGAGTGGCTGCAAGTCTGTGGGGGGTTGCTAGTCGATCGATAAAATGGGGTGGCTGTAAGTCTGTTGGGGGGTTTGCTAGTCGATCGATAAATTGGGGTGGCTGCAAGTCTGTGCGGGGGTCGCTAGTCGATCGATAAATTGGGGTGGCTGCAAGTCTGTGGGGAGTCGCTAGTCGATCGATAAAATGGGATGGCTGCCGATCTTATTGATCTTTTCGAATCGATAACACAATATTATACTTTTCCAGAACATCGATGATGCAGAAAAAGGCATTCTTAGCTGGATGCAAAACTCTAATGAACACGGTGAGTTGCTTCATACCAACAAATAAATTGACTCGGTAATGAGATCTTCTCTTGCTACGAGGTCGTCCATATTGCACTTCGCAGACAAGCAAGTTGCCTACAATCTGATAAAAGCCATCGGATCCAGCAGAGGAGGTGGCAGCCGCGGAATCGGGCTCGAAGGCCTCGGCATCGAGGGTGCCGCCGTCGGAGCCTCCAACCGAGGTGGCGGGCTGCGTCAACAAGTCAGAGGCTTGCCACTGCCGCCGCCTGAGGATCGGCACACCTTTGGCAAGCGAACTCGACCACCAACTCCGCATCGACTGCCAAGATCTGGAGGTGCGGAGTGAGTGAAATGGCCTTGAGTTTTGGGATTAGAATCAGAATAAGGTAGTTAGGAGGGAATCTACGTCGCAAAATTATGTCGTTGCAGTGCAACCGCGTCAACGATGCTGTCCAACGGTTTGAGGAACAACTACGCGTCAGTCAGGTTGCGGGCGCAGTCAGCGCGAACGTCAGCTGACTATGTGCATCTCGGCTCCGGGTTCACGGTAAGGTCATCATGGCAATTCCTGCAAGTCAACATTGACTCTCTAGATCTTGAAAAGTGTGCATTCACCGTACTCCGAAATAAACACGCACCTAACTTCTGCCATAAAATACCCACCTCACTCTGCCATAAAACACCCACCTCACTCCGCCATGAAACACCCACCTCACTCTGCTATAAAACACCCACCTCACTCTGCCATGAAACACCCACCTCACTCTGCCATGAAACACCCACCTCACTCTGCCATAAAATACCCACCTCACTCTGCCATAAAACACCCACCTCACTCCGCCATGAAACACCCACCTCACTCTGCCATAAAACACCCACCTCACTCTGCCATGAAACACCCACCTCACTCCGCCATGAAACACCCACCTCACTCTGCCATAAAACACCCACCTCACTCCGCCATGAAACACCCACCTCACTCTGCCATAAAACACCCACCTCACTCCGCCATGAAACACCCACCTCATTCCGCCATAGAGCACCCACCTCACTCTGCCATGAAATACCCACCTCACTCCGCCCACCCACCTCAAATTTACAGAACGCGTGCCCGCCTTATCGCAGCAACTTTGTTGTGCACCCCGACTGGGTCTCCGAAGTGACCGCACCTGCCCCGCTACCCAGACCGACTCGTCGAGCTGTCAATCAGAAGTGACGATTCGCCTCGGCAATCGATTTAGAAGTCCAAATGACTTCTGCACTAATGAGATAATGTCTTTAATCTTTAATTTATTTCAAGCAAAGACATTTTCTAAAATACTTCAATGACGAAGTAAATCTTTCCCTAAATGATTTTTGGAAGCGCCCAAGTGCTTAGCTTAACAAGACAATTGATTATTCTATTTTCATCCAAAAAAAATTGCATCTCTTCCAGCATTAGTTCTGGCCTATATAATTGACTAAAATATAAGATAATTGGCTTGATCATAGAAGACCTAGTGTTACTACTTACAGAGGCATATATGCTCATACCTGTGTGTTTCAAAGGACGTTAAAAAGTGTGTAGCTAGCAAGAAACATGGCGTTTCTTCTCTGAAACGCCCCTGTTCTTGTCTCAACTGTGTGCGATGCAATTTGTGCCAGAAGGCCCCAGCTTCGGCGGGTGAGGTGAGAGTGGAGAGTGTGGCTTGAGCTGAATTAAAGCTGCGACACTTGTTGACCACTGCTCTCGGGATGGAAACTCTCTTCTCTCTCCCTATCCCCCTCTCTCCCCCTCTCCCCTCTCTCCCCTCTCTCCCCTCTCTCCCCTCTCCCCTCTCTCCCCCTCTCTCCCCCTCTCTCCCCCTCTCTCCCCCTCTCTCCCCTCTCTCCCCCTCTCTCCCCTCTCTCCCCTCTCTCCCCTCTCTCCCTCTCTTCCTCTCTCCCCTGTCCCCCTCTCCCCTCTACCTTTCTCCCTAGAACCACTAAAAGCTACCTTTGTCCTTGGTAGCATTCCTATAACACTATTTACTCCCGCAAAGCTTTTCCCATCGATGTAACTACGCGAATAAGTACACGCAACTCTGATTGGACGCCACAGTATCTGGGGGTGCCTAAATATATTTAGCATTACTCTGTCATCAACACTGAAGCTTATTCAACCTTCTTGTAACCATGGGACTGACTGCTGCCAAGCAGAAGCGGCTGCCACTTGCGCCGCCGCCACCTCAGCCACCGCCGCAGCCACCACAGCCGCAGCCGCAGCCACCGTCAATGCGAATGAGCCGCTCGCTCAGCAACCACAACGACTTGATCGCAGCGGCCTACAAGTACAACCCAAACCGGCTGCAGCCGCCGAAGCTGCCGCCGAGACGGGCAGTGTCGACTCTGGACTCCTCTGAGCTGGCGAGCGAGGCGGCAGCGAAAGAGGCGGCGGCTGCCGCGGCTGCGGCCGAGGCGGAAGCTGCTGCGGCCGCCAGCGAGGAGCCACTGCTGACACCAGGACTGGACTGGACGGTGGAGGCCGCCACCGACGCCTGGGAAGCGGCGAACTGCTGCGGCATCGCCAAGCAGCTGCATAAGGAGCGGTGAGGAGTCACTGCTGAGACACTGACTGCTGACTGTGCTGTGACACTGCTGACTGTGCTGTGACACTGCTGACTGTGCTGTGACACTGCTGACTGTGCTGTGACACTGCTGACTGTGCTGTGACACTGCTGACTGTGCTGTGACACTGCTGACTGTGCTGTGACACTGCTGACTGTGCTGTGACACTGCTGACTGTGCTGTGACACTGCTGACACTGCTGTGACACTGCTGACTGTGCTGTGACACTGCTGACTGTGCTGTGACACTGCTGACTGTGCTGTGACACTGCTGACTGTGCTGTGACACTGCTGACTGTGCTGTGACACTGCTGACTGTGCTGTGACACTGCTGACTGTGCTGTGACACTGCTGACTGTGCTGTGACACTGCTGACTGTGCTGTGACACTGCTGACTGTGCTGTGACACTGCTGACACTGCTGTGACACTGCTGACTGTGCTGTGACACTGCTGACTGTGCTGTGACACTGCTGACTGTGCTGTGACACTGCTGACTGTGCTGTGACACTGCTGACTGTGCTGTGACACTGCTGACTGTGCTGTGACACTGCTGACTGTGCTGTGACACTGCTGACTGTGCTGTGACACTGCTGACTGTGCTGTGACACTGCTGACTGTGCTGTGACACTGCTGACACTGCTGTGACACTGCTGACTGTGCTGTGACACTGCTGACTGTGCTGTGACACTGCTGACTGTGCTGTGACACTGCTGACTGTGCTGTGACACTGCTGACTGTGCTGTGACACTGCTGACACTGCTGTGACACTGCTGACTGTGCTGTGACACTGCTGACTGTGCTGTGACACTGCTGACTGTGCTGTGACACTGCTGACTGTGCTGTGACACTGCTGACTGTGCTGTGACACTGCTGACTGTGCTGTGACACTGCTGACACTGCTGTGACACTGCTGACTGTGCTGTGACACTGCTGACTGTGCTGTGACACTGCTGACTGTGCTGTGACACTGCTGACTGTGCTGTGACACTGCTGACACTGCTGTGACACTGCTGACTGTGCTGTGACACTGCTGACTGTGCTGTGACACTGCTGACTGTGCTGTGACACTGCTGACTGTGCTGTGACACTGCTGACTGTGCTGTGACACTGCTGACACTGCTGTGACACTGCTGACTGTGCTGTGACACTGCTGACTGTGCTGTGACACTGCTGACTGTGCTGTGACACTGCTGACTGTGCTGTGACACTGCTGACTGTGCTGTGACACTGCTGACTGTGCTGTGACACTGCTGACACTGCTGTGACACTGCTGACTGTGCTGTGACACTGCTGACTGTGCTGTGACACTGCTGACTGTGCTGTGACACTGCTGACTGTGCTGTGACACTGCTGACTGTGCTGTGACACTGCTGACTGTGCTGTGACACTGCTGACTGTGCTGTGACACTGCTGACACTGCTGTGACACTGCTGACTGTGCTGTGACACTGCTGACACTGCTGTGACACTGCTGACTGTGCTGTGACACTGCTGACTGTGCTGTGACACTGCTGACTGTGCTGTGACACTGCTGACACTGCTGTGACACTGCTGACTGTGCTGTGACACTGCTGACTGTGCTGTGACACTGCTGACTGTGCTGTGACACTGCTGACTGTGCTGTGACACTGCTGACTGTGCTGTGACACTGCTGACTGTGCTGTGACACTGCTGACTGTGCTGTGACACTGCTGACTGTGCTGTGACACTGCTGACTGTGCTGTGACACTGCTGACACTGCTGTGACACTGCTGACTGTGCTGTGACACTGCTGACTGTGCTGTGACACTGCTGACTGTGCTGTGACACTGCTGACTGTGCTGTGACACTGCTGACTGTGCTGTGACACTGCTGACTGTGCTGTGACACTGCTGACTGTGCTGTGACACTGCTGACACTGCTGTGACACTGCTGACTGTGCTGTGACACTGCTGACTGTGCTGTGACACTGCTGACTGTGCTGTGACACTGCTGACTGTGCTGTGACACTGCTGACTGTGCTGTGACACTGCTGACTGTGCTGTGACACTGCTGACTGTGCTGTGACACTGCTGACTGTGCTGTGACACTGCTGACTGTGCTGTGACACTGCTGACACTGCTGTGACACTGCTGACTGTGCTGTGACACTGCTGACTGTGCTGTGACACTGCTGACTGTGCTGTGACACTGCTGACACTGCTGTGACACTGCTGACACTGCTGTGACACTGCTGACTGTGCTGTGACACTGCTGACTGTGCTGTGACACTGCTGACTGTGCTGTGACACTGCTGACTGTGCTGTGACACTGCTGACTGTGCTGTGACACTGCTGACTGTGCTGTGACACTGCTGACTGTGCTGTGACACTGCTGACTGTGCTGTGACACTGCTGACACTGCTGTGACACTGCTGACTGTGCTGTGACACTGCTGACTGTGCTGTGACACTGCTGACACTGCTGTGACACTGCTGACTGTGCTGTGACACTGCTGACTGTGCTGTGACACTGCTGACTGTGCTGTGACACTGCTGACTGTGCTGTGACACTGCTGACTGAGCCGTGACTGAGCCGTGACTGAGCCAGTTGTGACTGAGCCGTGACTGAGCCGTGACTGAGCCGTGACTGAGCCGTGACTGAGCCGTGACTGAGCCGTGACTGAGCCGTGACTGAGCCGTGACTGAGCCGTGACTGAGCCGTGACATCTATTACTGGTGTGACTGATATGGCGGTTGCTGTTGGCACAGAAAGTACCAAAAAGAATTTGATAGAAGTTGTGGGAAAAGTCTAATAGCTTTGCCTTATTCAATTTACATAGCACCATTTCCCAGTACCATAAAACATCATTTGTTGGGATTTTCTCGCGAATCCGACCAACTCTCTTTCTTTGTGGGGCCGGCGATGGGATTATTTAAGTGGGGAATTCTCTCACGGGGGCTACGCAATCCCCTTCAGCGGGAAACTTTCCCGCCTCTCTGATTCTACCAATTTGCCTCTCCGAGGCTCGACCGGGCCATTGGAATTCGATGCATATCCATCACTGCCTCCGCCTCTGGCATTCTCTCGCCCTTCCCGCTCTTGGCACCAAATCTGCAATCAGTGGGAGGGGGCCTTGCTGCTAGCAGAGGGAAGACAGATTTTCTATGCTGTTGCAGAAAGTGCTGCACGCTGCATATTTTAGCTGCGAACTGCGAGCTGCATTCTGTCTCTGTCTCTGTCTGTGTCTGTCTGTCTGTCTGTCTGTCTGTCTGTCTGTCTGTCTGTCTGTCTGTCTGTCTGTCTGTCTGTCTGTCTGTCTGTCTGTCTGTCTGTCTGTCTGTCTGTCTGTCTGTCTGTCTGTCTGTCTGTCTGTCTGTCTGTCTGTCTGTCTGTCTGTCTGTCTGTCTGTCTGTCTGTCTGTCTGTCTGTCTGACTGTCTCCTAAATTCTGAGGACCGTCAGCACTCCTATCAAAAAGCCAGCAGCTGTCAGAAGCAAAGGAATGAATTCCCATGTTTGGCTGTCAACTGCGCAGACTGTCACATCGGAAAAATATAGCAAAATCCCCTTGCTTTCTTAGAAACGCCGTCTTCAATGTCGCCAAACGAAATGAAATTGAGTTTTTTTGGCGCCAAGCAGATTTGCGTCACGTCTGGCAAAGTAAAACAGCCAGCCGGGTTTTATTGCAGAGCAGAAAATTCTATGCTGCCATAGCGGTTTCGTATTGGTCTACTATAAGTACCGAGTTAAAAGTGCGCGAAAAATTTTCAAAATAATTAACTCATTAATTCCTTACGCGACACTTCTATATAATTATCTCTTCAATCTCCATTTATTAGGATAATTATCCCCAAGTCTCACCTACTCTCCCAAACAGATCCAATCTATTGGGATATTTATCCCAACTTCCAAACCAATCCTCAGCCTGGCGGAGCTGAAAGCCCAGAGGCGCCTCTGCCAGGAGCAGCGCCGACGAGAAGAGCGCCTCCGACGGCGCCAGGCGCAGCAGACGCGGCGCCAGACTGCGGAGGCGGCAGCCCAGCTGCGACGGCTGAGTCGGCGGGGTTGTCAGGAGGTCGCCGAAGCCACCGCCGCCGCAGCGGCAGCCCAGACGGATTCCGACAAAAAGAGAGAAAAAAGTGGGCCCAATTCTCAGCGAAACGGCGTCGCCAAGACCGACAATGCCCCCGACGAGGAGGCGAAAACGGCGGCCCGGCAGCGGCTTCGGCGCCAGCTGTCAACCGAGGCGGCGACGCGCGCTGCCCGGCGCGCTGCAGAGCGGCGCCAAGCCGAAGCTCGAGAGGCGGCAGAGTCGGCGCGCTTTGACCGGCTGCTGGAGCAGCTGCAGGCGGCCTGGGCGCTGCGCAAGCGCCACCTCATCGAGCTGGCCGAGCTGCGCGCCAAATATGGCGCGAGGCGCGCTGCGCTACGCATCGAGGCGCTGCGCAAAAGCCAGGCAAAGCAGCTGCGCCGCCGCCAGCGCCTCTTGCAAATCGAAGGCGCCACTGCTGGCGCCGCGGCCGACCAGTTGGCGCGCTTCGATTCGGCGCTGCTGGAAGCGCGCGAAGATCTGAATAGGCGCACGGCGCTCGCAGCGGCGCGGGCTGCTGGGGCGCTGCGCGAGCAACAGCGGCTGCTCTGGTCCAGACAGGCTCGCGCCGAAGCGGCGCTAGAAACGGCGAGCATGGCCGCAGCGCGCGCGCTTCAGCTGCGCCGGTTGCGCGAATTGCGCGAGGCGGAGGTGCGCTCGGAGCGCGAGGTGGAGCAGCTGCGACAGCGGCTGGCGCTGCTGGCGGCGAGTGGCTCCTCGTTGTAGCCATGGCGATCTTGACCCGGAGTCTGGATTGCAGCAAGGCTTGCCCCGAAGCCTCCCTCTCAGTGTCGTGAACGGGTGGTAGGGTGGACTGCAGCCTGCTCAGTTTTAAGCGCACAGCATCTTTTCTATTGCAGTTTAGTGTAGCTTTTGTTCTGAGAAATCAATTTTGTCAGCATCTCAAAATTGGCTTCATTTTTAAAGCGGATTCAGCTAACATCCGCTTCTGGATTCTGAGCATTGGCCGATGATGGGCTTACTTTGACTGAATTTCGGTCTCTCTCCATCCTCTCTCCTCTCCATCCTCTCTCCTCTCCATCCTCTCTCCTCTCTCCTCTCTCCTCTCTCTCTCTCCTTTCTCCTCTCTCCTCCTCTCTCATGTCTTCCTCTCTCCCTCCCTCCTGTCTCCCTCTCTCCCTCCCTCTCTCCATCTCTCCTCTCTCCTGTCTCCCTCTCTCATGTCTCCCTCTCTCCTGTCTCCCTCTCTCCTGTCTCCCTGTCTCCTGTCTCCCTGTCTCCTGTCTCCCTCTCTCCTCTCTCCTGTCTCCCTCTCTCATGTCTCCCTCTCTCCCTCTCGCCCTCTCTCCCTCTCTGCCTCTCTCCCTCTTACCCTTTTCCTTTCTCCCCATCTATCCCTCTCCCTTTTTGTCTCAACAACACGTACTTAAAAGATTCAGTAAACATGCGAGTCGGTGCTGTCACAGACGCTCGGCAGCACAAGCGCGCAGATGAACTGAATCAATGAAAGCGCATTGTTGCTTAAATTTGCTTCCAGGCCCGCTCATGAAGTCCAACAATGCTTAGTTAAGGCATGGAGATGAAATTTGAATGCAGTTAGTTATCTAAAAATAGTTTCAATCAAATAGAAGCTTTAAAACTACTAGCTAAAAATTTAGCAAACATTTGCGCAGAACTCGTTTATCGTTTATTTAAAAGTGAAATGAAAATTCGGAGGAGAAGAGCTGGTGCCACAGATTGTCATTGATGCAGTAAATCCTGACTTAGTCTCCGCCAGTCTCAACTCAGCTCTGTTTCCCAATCAGAGCTGAATAGGAATTCAATAAGATTTTTCTTGTTGCCAGGCAAACTTCTGCGCACCAGCATATAGCAATAAATCTAAGGGATGATCCGAGGTCATTCTCTACAATCGGAATTCGCCATGCAGTTGTGTGACTTCGATCTTGGACTGTTTTATGAGGCTCCATCAACCGATAAACAAAGACAGAACAGAAGGAAACCAGCACTAGAAATTAAGAATGTTTTTATTTGTCTACAACTTTAAAAGAATTTTAGATTCCTCTTCTGCTGCAATCAGAGAACTGACTTTTGTCTCGCTAAAATAAAGTTGACATTATTTTGGGATTGCCTAGAAAATTTTCAATCTTCTACCTCAAACTATTCTGTAAGACTACAAAAATGAGATATACTTCAAACAGTTTGATTCGGCTGAAGAAATATTCAAAATTACTGTGTTTTTGGTCTTTTTACACCTGTTTCCAATCCAGATCTCTAGTTTAAGCCGTCCATGAGTAGACGCAGGTCAAGCAATGGCTAATTGGGAGCACTAAGACATGAGGAAGGCTAAAAGCCGACTTTAATCTGCAGAGAGTAGTAGAAAATAATTGACTGGGAGCGGAGCTGCAGGCTCGCCGTTCCCAGCTAAAAGTGCAAAAGTAGTGGCTCGAAGCAACAGTCTGAGGGACAATTGATTGAGAATCTAAAAAAAGCAACGCAGCCAATTGCCAGTTGAAGGTGTGGCCACTTCTTAGCATTGTTTCTCATTTAATTCCTACTTCATAAAATAGACTCGGGAGGCGCACACATCAGGACCAACTTGGCACCGAGGAGACAGAGCCGGGAAGGCAAGGATTTTTTTAATTGAGAAAAAGCCATTCCAGGTGGCTAGGCCACCTCACATGCCTCCGCATGTCTGCTCTCACGCCATTGGCTGTTGTGAGCTGAGCAAGACGTCTGGATATCAGGCTACTCAGCTTCATCTACTCAGCTGCTCCCCAGACTCACACTGAGCTTCATCTACTCAGCTGCTCCCCAGACTCACACTGAGCTTCATCTACTCAGCTGCTCCCCAGACTCACACTGAGCTTCATCTACTCAGCTGCTCCCCAAACTCAAACTGAGCTTCATCTACTCAGCGGCGTCCCAGACTCCATTCAACATCCTTCAGCTCCGCCAGTCCGATGCAGCCAAACGCCAGCCGCTGTCCGGACCCGTACGCAGTCAACGGCGACCCGGTGATCGCGGCCAGTGAGCTCGCCGTGCTGCCCATCAGCCTCTGCGGCATCGTGGGCAACTCATTCAACCTGCTGGTGCTCACCGACCGAGCCATGCGCCGCTCCCTCGGTCCGCACGAGCGCAGCGCCAACAACGGCCTGGTCGCCTTGGCAACCAGTGATCTGCTCTTCTGCATCACCGCATTTCCGTTCGCTTTCGCGCCAGACCTCTCGGAGAGTCGCAACGGCCCGGCGCACCTGTACGGCAGGGCGAACGCCGCGGTGATCAGCACCTTCATCATGACCTCAACGCTGCTCACAGTCGTGCTGGCCACCGAGCGCTACGTCGCCGTTTGCCACCCGCTGGCAGCCAGACGGCGCCTGAGCCTGCGCCGCACCAAGGCTTCCGTGGCGGCTGCGTTTGCATTCTCAGCTGCGTTCAATTTGCCGCTGCTGTGGGGCAACAAGTCCGTAGCCTGCCTGCAGCCCCCTGGCAACTCCACTGGGCGCCACGCAAAGCTGTTTTACGTTGAGCGGGTGGCCATTGTCAATCACGTGATTGACACGGCCTACAGGGCGTTTTGGGCCGCAATTGGCAACTTTCTGCCGTTGGCGGTGCTGCTGTACTGCAACGCTCGGCTGTTTATTAGCGTGAAGCGAGCCTTCGGCATGCGGCGGCAGATGACGCCTCCTGCACGCTTGGCTTCGTCCACTGCGATAAGCCTGCCGCAGATACAGAGTTCCAGTAAGTTGCGCGGAGGGGTTAGAGATGTTTGCTGGTCACGTGACTGATTTTGATTGGCTGGCAACTTTGGCCGCGATTCTTGCTCTTATAGTAGCGGACCTACCGGGAGGAGCAGACTGTACACAGAGAGGGCCTCATTCCCTCCCTACCCCGCAGGCTGTACACACAGAGAGGGCCTCATTCCCTCCCTACCCCGCAGGCTGTACACACACAGAACCGCATTCCTTCCCTACCCCACAGGCTTTACACACAGAACCGCATTCCCTCCCTACCCCGCAGACTGTACACACAGAGAGCCTCATTCCCTCCATACCGTGCAGGCTGTACACACAGAGAGCCTCATTCCCTCCCTACCCCGCAGGCTTTACACACAGAACCGCATTCCCTCCCTACCCCGCAGACCCCGCAGAGGGTCATATTTTTTAACTTACTCGCACACTGACACTTTTCAGGCGACAAAAGTACAACCCTAACCATCACCCTCGTCTGCATCGTGGTCATGTTCCTCGTTCTGGTGGCTCCAAGTGAGACCCTGAAGCTCTACTCGCTGTTGAGCTGTTCTGAGCACTCGCACAACGCCAGCTACGTTGCTTCGTTCAGCCTAGAAGGCAACCGGCTGTACAGACGCATCGAGGCTGTCACCAACTGCATGCAGAGCCTCAGCTTCTGCTTGAACTTCCTGCTTTACTGCTTCGCTCTGCGCTCGTTCCGGTGCGCTCTGCTGCGCATCGTCTGCCGCAGGCTGCAGCGGCGGCGGCTTGGCGGCGCCGAACTCGTGCGGTTGGCGGCGCTGGGGCCGCCCGACCGGCGCACCCGGCGACAGCCAATCAGGAGCGACAGGTTCGGCGACAGAGGCGACTCGTTCCGTACCGAGTGACCCGATGAATAGCTAGTGAGGTCACCTCATTCGGGATTCGGGTGACTCATCCTAGCTTGAGTACCACATTTTCTCCTTGGCTCGCTTTTGATTTTAACGAGTCGATCTGTTTTAAATAGCTATGTCTACTTTAAATGTCTGTCTGCTTTGAATGTATCCCTGTAATTTAAAGGACTCGATCTACTTTAAATAAATGTCTCTATGACTTTATCTACTTAAAGTGTCTCGGTCAACTTTACAGACTCGGCCCAGTTTACATTTCTGTCTGCTTTAAATGTATGTGCGTGTAATTTAAAGGATTCTGTCTGTTTTAAATGTCTCAATCTACTTTAAGTGACTCGGTGTACTTTAAGTAAATAATAAACGCCATTTAATTCACATTCTGTGGTTAGAATTTCCGTGGCTGTATTTAATGGTCCCGAGGCGAGCGAAGCGAGAATTAAACGGCGTTTATCATATATGAAATTCGATTGCTTATTTTTCGGGGCATCCCATCTGATTGATAAGTCATATAGGCTTAAACCATTTTATTACGACCATAGACAAATAAATAAATTTCTCACGAAGATACAGTCACGAAGCAGACAGTCAGTCCGTGGCACCCTTGGCAAAACGTAAAAGCCGAATTCAAAATCGCTTTTTCATCGAAATAGAATCAATAAAACAATATGGAAGGCTTAGAAGACTCAAATTTTGACGCTTTCTTTGCTGCTTTCGGAGTTAAGTCGACAACTCGAGTTTCTGCTGAGTCCCTGGACGAAGCTGCTCTAAAAAAACGAATCGACGAAAGTTTGCCTGCCGCTACCAGAGCGAAGGAAAAATGGGCAATGAAGTTATCCAATCTATGGAAAGAGACGCGCGTCAATCGTCAATTGGCAGGCGATGAGTCGGGACTCATGGTTCTCAAGCCAACCGAGTATCTCGTGAAATCCGACCTGAATCATTTGCTCCAGTATTTTGTGTTCGAAGTTCGTAAAGAAAACGGAGAAAATTTCCCACCTGGCAGCCTCAAAGATCTAGTCTCCACGATCCAACACCACTTTGTTTACGGACCTAAACGGACTCTTTCCATCAGGACTGACGCCGAGTTCGCTGAAACGCGACGTGCGCTAGATGCTGCCATGCGAGAAATCAAACAAATTGAGTATGCTAAGTTTTGTTGTTATGTCAGTTGTGTTTGTGGCTAAATATACTGTTGACTTGTTCACTTCAATGTTCCATATAATGCTCCTGTTTTCGAGGAGATTATATGATATAATATCCTAGTTTTTGTCAAAAATAATCTCATAAAAAATTACCATAGACAACACATTCCCGGCTCAGAATAGTACAATTTTTTAGCGATTAAATAAGCAATCGTAGTTTATATACGCCCGTATATAAGTATATTTAGTGCTATTAAACAAATAAAAGAGCCGACGTTCAACGTGAAGCAAATTAGTACGCTTTTGTACCGCCGCTTTCTGGTTTGCTTCAAATGCCTTACCAGTAATTTTGTAATCGAGTGAGCAGTTCATGCTACCGAGATAATAACTATCCTCCAAATTAATCTAATTACATATAATCAAGTAATTATTATTCAGAGGCATGAAATCAGCAGGTGATATTATTGCAAAGTTGCACACCTGGTGAGGTTAAACTGCATCTGATGATGGTTAAACTCAATGACTTCTAGACTAGATTCTATAACAAAGTGTTCCTAGTGGGCTGAGCACCCTGAGAATTAACTATGGGTGAGCCTCCTGCGAATTTATTTACCATGCATGCAAAAAGCAGTTTCTAGAGTAAAAATAGCTTTAAACTATTCCTATTTGCCATTAAAATCGTCAAAGCTACAAAAAAATTCGCCCCTAGACTAACATAGATAGTTAACCTTCTAACCTTCTAACACTGACGCTTCTTCTCGCTGTTTTCTATCAACTAAATGTCAACGAATAAAGTAGACCATGAATGAAGGAATATTATGGATTGCTCACCTAAAATAATCTGTGGTCAATTTGGCTCCTAGAAACTCTGAATTCACCCTGTAGTAATCTATTAATTGATAAAAGTTAAAAATAATCCCTTGTAGGATTTGATTTGCTGCTGTTCCACAATTTTGCGGGCCGCACGACCCTCGGAATCGTCTTTGTCTGACAGTGATTTTAGTCTATCGAAGAAATTTATCAAGTGTAGAAAACAAAAATTTTAACAGAATAATTATAACAGTATAAGTCAGGGTAATAACAAAAACATTTATAAACAAAGAAGTTAGTTCGCTGTTGCTATGCCAAAAGGCTTTAGTGTTAAAAATAGAAGCTGAGTCGCATATCTCATCCTTTTCAAGCACGGCGATTGGTTTCTCCACGTTAGTTAATGGTGTAGCAGCTACAGCCGACGGTACAACGGGTACGGCTTTATTGATGAGGAGGCACCATCCGACAGGGAATCTCCATTTAGAGCGATGCAAAGCGATTCGGAAATGTGTTGCTTCCGCTTCTGAGAAATTCTGCTCCGTGAACATGGGGCTCGGTTCAGCGATTTGTTAAACAATGTCAAATGTACAAGCTTTCATGTGTTCATTGAAACAAAAGTGAGTATTGCTGTTCCTTAAATAAAAAAAAACAATTATTTTGTGTGCTTCTTACTTCTTATCACTGCAACAACAACGACAGCAACAGAATACGCAGTTAGCGTCAGAGGGCGCGCCTCAAGGCCAGGTCGCGAATAAACGCCACGCCGCCGGCCGAATCCGGGGCGCCGCGGCGTCAGCCAGCAAGCAGTCGACGAAACGCCGAGTGCGCGCCTGCCCCCGCCGGTAGGGTGCCTGCAGCGTTAGCAGCAGCACCTCCTGCAACGGCTCTGGGCAGTATCGACTCGGCGCGGATTATGTGGCCTGCCAGCTGGAGTCGCCGACGGCGCAGCAGGTCGCTTGGACGGACTAGGCCGGCGCGGTGATACAAAGCCGCGTTGGTCACTCGCTCGTAGCCTATCTTGAAGGCGGCGCGCAGCAGGCCAGCGTGCGCCGCGTCAACTTGTTGCTCGAGCGACTCCGTCAGCGTCCAGGTCTCGGCGTTGTATAACAGGACCGTTTCGATCACCGTCGGAACAACGCCGCCCTCTGGCGGTCAGGTAAGGCCCCGGACTGCAGGACTGCCCTCACAGAACGAAAGGCAGCCCAGGCAAGCCCGCGGCGACGCCGCAAATCATCGCGAATGCCAGGAACCAGACCGCCGAGGTACATGTAGACCTAGAGGTAGACTTAGTTATCACTGCGATTCAGCAATATCTTCCGTTCTTATTATTGTGACCTAGCTGGTTTGCAATCGACAGGCGAGGGATACTTATGGATATTTCTTATCGTTTTATGCTGTATATTTAGTTATATAAATTATTTACACTACACCAACAAAGAATGTCTTTAATCTTTATTATCCCTAATATCAGAAATGATAAATTACACGTGATGCATGCCAAATGCATGCAGACCGCTACCGAAGGGCGGGCAGCGACCTACTTATAAAAACAGTTGTAGTGTCGACTGGCCAGGTGATTTGAATGTTAAAAAAAATTTCATTATTATTATTAGATTAATCACAGAAAAGTAAATAAAAGAGCCGTCAAACCTTCCGCCCAATTTAGGTTGCCAACAATCTGCAAGCAGCAGTGCCAAGTGTCACAGGCGAGAAACCGGCCGGAAAGAGGCGCGAGCAGGGCGACTTTGTTTGCACATATTGGCCGAACGGGAAAGAATGCTGGTGGCCGGCCATGGTTTGCCTGTCACCTAAAGGAGAAAAACCTTCCCGAGGAGGCAGCATGCACGTGCGATTTTTTTGGTGAGCCGCCAACGCGTGGTCGGACTTTTAACTGGCAGTTTGTGTTCTTTTATTATATTTTATTTTATTTTATCTTATTTTATTGTATTTTACTACAATTTATTGTACTTTATTATATTTAATTATATTTTTTTATATTTTTTATTTTTTATATTTTATTAAATTGTGATTTTTATTACATTTTTATATTTTTTATATTTTATTATATTTTATTTTACTATTCGTACTGCAGTAGTTAAGTAGTAAAAAGACTTTAATAATGCTAATAAAATTTTATTTTGTAAAATTCTGTAAGTAACGGTGCATTAAATTGTGGTGTATTAAAACAAATATAGTCGTAACATTGTTTAATATCAAAATTTAATAAATTTTAATATTGTTCTTTAGCTTCCATTTTTTACTTTATACTCGTATACCTACACCTTTCTCGGGTCCTATGTCCACTACTTGCATATCGAACTGAAACTTAATATTTTTATAATATAACTTCTTCGGCCAGGACATCTGTCCAGTTCGTGTCATTCCTTTATCCACATAGTGCCATTTGTCCAACCAGAGGGTCATCTGTCCAGTTCGTGTCATTCCTTTATCCACATAGTGCCATTTGTCCTACCAGAGGGTCATCTGTCCAGTTCGTGTCGTTGGCTGATCTATAGGTCCTTGGTTAAACTACACCTGATTCGAGTTAAACTACACCTGATGCGAGTTAAACTACACCTGATGTGAGTTAAGCTACACCTGATTCGAGTTAAACTACACCTGATGCGAGTTAAACTACACCTGATGTGAGTTAAGCTACACCTGATTCGAGTTAAACTGCACCTGATGCGAGTTAAACTACACCTGATGTGAGTTAAACTACACCTGATTCGAGTTAAACTGCACCTGATGCGAGTTAAACTACACCTGATGCGAGTTAAACTACACCTGATGTGAGTTAAGCTACACCTGATTCGAGTTAAACTGCACCTGATGCGAGTTAAACTACACCTGATGTGAGTTAAGCTACACCTGATTCGAGTTAAACTGCACCTGATGCAAGTTAAACTACACCTGATGTGAGGTAAGCTACACCTGATGTGAGTTAAACTGCACCTGATGCGAGTTAAACTACACCTGATGCGAGTTAAGCTACACCTGATGCGAGTTAAGCTACACCTGATGTGAGTTAAGCTACACCTGATGTGAGTTAAACTACACCTGATTCGAGTTAAACTGCACCTGATGCGAGTTAAACTACACCTGATGTGAGTTAAGCTACACCTGATTCGAGTTAAACTGCACCTGATGCGAGTTAAACTACACCTGATGTGAGGTAAGCTACACCTGATGTGAGTTAAGCTACACCTGATTCGAGTTAAACTGCACCTGATGCGAGTTAAACTACACCTGATGTGAGTTAAGCTACACCTGATGTGAGTTAAGCTACACCTGATGTGAGTTAAACTACACCTGATGTGAGTTAAGCTACACCTGATGTGAGTTAAACTACACCTGATGCGAGTTAAACTACACCTGATGTGTCTACTTCCTGAGAACTCTCTGTGGCTCTCTCAGATTCTCAAACACCCTGAGACAGCCAACAGGTGCATCGGAGACCTTGAGATGGCTGTATCTTAAAATATTCACTGAGGTGTCCAAATACATTTAAAATTGTTTTTGATCTAGAATACATGTACATGCACAATAGCCAGGGTCAATAAAGTTTTCCTGAACCACAGAAGAACAAGAGAAGCACGCATTGATGAACTTCATAAATATTAATTTTTATTAAACAAGGATACAGACGCGTGCGTGCATGTTTGTAGCGACTGAATTGAGCCGTCATTCTGTGCGTCAATGCAGCATCATCTCAATTTTGCTACTGGTACGTTTGAGTTCGGCACATGCGAGCTATATATAGTCAGCAAGTGAAATTCAGTACTCAGTATGCTCAACATTCCATAGTCTAACTTCAGATGCGATCAACTAGCAAATCCTCCCTAAACTCTCAAAACATCCGGCAGATCCCCAATGAAACCCAGACTTCCCGTGTCCCAATCTTTGCGTGACCAACCAGCGTGCTTGCAAACAGCGATGGAAAGATTAAAATTGATGTCGCAAGCCTTCAATATATACCTTGCTCACAGCCTTGTCGCTTATAACTCACTTGTCCTGCATCTGACAGCTGCTGCTTCTCATATATATCTACAGTTAGTCTGCATTCAGTTGACTAGGAGCCTCATGGAAGCCTTGCAATCTGAACTGCCGTGGCCCAGAATCCAGTCTGTCATGCAAGCCCACAAGCCGTACTTTACAATATGCAGATGCATTTTTTGATTCTGGCATGGTAAGCTCTATTAGGACAGCGGGATCTGCGGTAGGACATCATCAGCAGCCGCACATCTTCAATGCACTGACGTCCTGGGTTATTCTACATTTTTTAGGCTATCAATTCTCCAAAAGGAGTCGAAAAAAGCAAATTTCTTAAACGGACACAAAGTACTTTTGCGTATGACTAATCTGTAATATCAAATATTCGATCTCTAATCTCCAATCCCCTGACATCTAATCTCCACTCTACAACCTCTACTCTCCGATATACAAACTCTAATCTCTAATCCAATCTCTAATCTCCTATCTCAAATCTCATATATCTAATCTCCTATCTCCAATCTCTAATCTCTAATCCTGAATCTCTACTCTCCAATATGTACTCTCCAATGTACAAATCTAATCTTCTAACTATAATCTCTAATCTCCAAAGCTCTAATCTCTAATATTCAATCCCTAATCTTCTATCTCTAAGCTCTAATCCCTAATCTTCTATCTCTAAGCTCTAATCCCTAATCTGTACTCTCCAATCTGTACTCTCCAATATGCAATCTCTAATCTCCTATCTCTGATCTCCAATCTCCAATCTCTAATGTCCAATCTGCAAGGTCTAATCTCTAAACCCCAAACTTTAAGCTCTAATTTCAAATCTCAAATCTCAAATTTTCAGTCTCCAATCACTAATCTCCAATCTCCAATTTATAATCTTCAATCTGTAATCTCTAATCTCTAGTTTTTAATTTCTACTCTCCATTATCTTATCTTCAATCTCTAATCTCCTTATCTCTAATAGCATTCTTTGATTGAAAGCAAGGCGAATAAGGCAAACTTCAAAATCAGCATTCAGGAGGCCAGATGGTTAGAAATAGTCAATTTACGACCCCAAAAACAGACAAGTTCCCCCATCTCACATTGGTATTATAAAGAGAAGTGGAAGTTTCTAACAAATTGACTTAGCTTTGAAGAGTTAGATCATTCTTTCAATACTAATATGAGCTACTAAAAGAGCTGAGAACCAATTAAATAATGAAGGCTTCCCCGAACACAAGACAATAAGCGTTGGTTTGAAGTCAAGATATTTATGCCCGAAACCTTGGAGTTTTTGGCGCTATTTTAAGTCGTCTATCTATTTCAATATAGCGCCGAGTGCAGCAGCAATATCATCAGTTCAGCTTGTACTGCAGGTTACTCAGGAATCAGACCCCGCCGCACTGACTAACTGTGGTGTCGGTCAGCTGCAGGTCCTGAATGGCCTTCTGCAGCCGCGCCAGCAGTTGTATGGCTCGGTTAGCAGCTCTGGCAGCTGAGAGTCGCCGGTGCAGCAGAGTTTTATGCGACGCGATCTGCATCTGCTCCAGGCTGAGCAAGAACTGGTAGCTCTCCAGCCAGATTATCTTGCACGTGCTGAACGCTTGCTCGCTCAAAGTTGCGTTGGCTGCGCGGACAGTCGAGCAGTCGGCCGAGGGGCTGAGCACAGTGAGCAGCAAGAGCAGCAGAGGTGCGCAGCGCAGGCCAGGTTTCATATTTCAGGTATTCCTTCCTACGGTTACAGAAATCCTACACTGAACTGACGAATGCACCTTTGAAAAATTTTGAATAAATGGTCGGATTTGATATGAAGAAAAAGCGACAGGAAATTCGCACTGAGTTCAGAGTAGCAAACTAAGTGACCTGATCAAGGTAGACTCACCCGACAAAATCCACTGTAGCTTTGTAACGCGGAGAGCTGAAAAACTGGAAGACATTTAACACCTTTTATCCCTTTTTTACGAGTGTTTGTCAGGTAATCCTGGTTCCCGGCCTCCACAAATGGGATTTTGAAACTGTTCAGCTGAATAAAGCGTTTGTGCATGTCGGCATGTCTCAAAGGAAATGCGCAGTTGACTGCAGTTTGAGCAGAGCTTTGAGAGGCCGAAGGATCAAAGAGTTTCAGTTTGCGTTTATAAGTATAGTCCAAGTAGTTAAGTATTTGTTAAAGTTTTTTCTAGTTACTCAGAAAGCTCACGAATCCGGTCACAAAGGACCGGCTGGATAAGGAAACCAAGAAACAAGAAACCTTTTCCTGAAAAGCAAAAAACTGTTCAATTCCGGTTCAATCGAACAAAGTTTATTTATTTACAAAGAAGAACCAACGAAAAAAGCATGCAAGCAGAAGTTTTCCAGCGATAACAAGACCTAGATTTCTATTTAACGGTATGGAAGTATTTTGATTAAACAAAACCAGAACAAGTTTTCAGAAACGCCACCGAAGGCAAAAACAATAAATCTCCAAAAACGAAAATCCTTAAGCAGGTTGCATGCAAAAAAATGAAGCTAACAAAATGAATCAAGAAACCACTGCACAGGTGACAGCGCCGACCTCGCTGCCCAGGTGCAGGCGCTTCATCGCAGCTTCCATGCTGTCCACTGCGGCAGTGGACGTGGAGGCTCCAGCCAGCTTCTTGAGCAGGTGGTGGTAAGAGGACTTGCCGCCGCCGCCTCCGCGACCACCGTCAGAGTGGCGAGCAAAGCGCCGGTTGCTGAACTCGTTCGACGGCTGCTGGCCCGTAGCAGCGGCAGGAGGGCTTCGGCGACGTCGCCCGCGGCTTCCAGAGGCGCCGCGGCTGGTGGATGGTCGCGCTGGTGGAGAGGCCTCAACTGCCGCCTTTGGCGTCTCCTCCGAGAGAGACTTTGGTGGTTGCGGAGTCGTTTGTGGCTGCGACGGAGGCGGCGGCTGCTGCTGCGGAGCGTTGGGCGCCTCGTGCACGTGGAAGCACTGGTCGCCGCGCGGACACTGGCCTCGGAACTTGAAGTCGTGACAAGCGGCAGTTTTGTACAGCGGATGCAGTCGAGGGTCGTGCAGCTCGACAGGAGAGTGAGCAAACTGGCAGGCGCGGCCGCGAGGGCAGGCGCCGCGGTCTTGGATGTCCCGGCAGAGCTCAGTCTTGTACAGAATGTTGTGCATGTAGCCGTTTCTGCGGCGCTGATGTTGCGACGGCTTCGCCAGTTGCTGCTGCTGCTGCCGACGTGCAGTCCAGGAGGCGGCGGCAAGCAGATCGTTCGGCGGATTCGATGGCACAACGGGTGGCTGCTGCACTGGCGGCGCAGTCAGCAGGGCTGGCACCGGAGCGGCGGATGCAGGCAGTGGATGGAACGCAGGCGGCGGAGCGGGGCATTGGAACAGGACCGCCTGCTGCTGCTGCAGGCCGGGAGAGCAGCAGGGCTGCTGCTGCTGGTAGTGCAGCTGGGCGCAGCAGCAGGCTGGCGGAGGCGGCGGCGGCGGCGGCGAAGAGTAGGCGAAGCACAGAGAGGTCGGCGGAGGCGGCGAGAACTTGGCAGCAGAGCCGAGCTCGTCCGGAGACGGACGGTGGGCGGTGGCATGGCGGTAGTAGTACTGCTGCTGCTGCTGATAGACCTCGGCTGGCTGCAGGTACGGATGCGGCAACACAGCGGCGGCCTGGCCAGGAATAGGTGCGGCAGGTGGGTACACGGCGTCATTTGATGGGTAGTAGAGGACCGGTGGCTGCTGCTGGGGCGGCGAGAATTGCAACAGAGGCACGGCAGCCGAGCTGTAGGCAGCAGAGTTGAGACAGCTCGGTGGCGACCCAGACGGTGGCAGCTCGGCAAAGTCGGACACCTGCGGCTGATGCACCTGCTGTTGAAGCTCCATTGGGAATAAACTCTGCGAGAGCGAGAGATAGAGAGAGAGAAGAGAGCAACTCTGGGGCAACCGGAATATCAGTGAAGATGGCCTCTGCAATCTGTGTAGAAATTGTTAAGAGTAGAACGCGACTGCAAAAATTCAGTTATTTTTATAGCCAAAATGAGCCAACCACCCCACCTGAGGAGAGGCCAGGTAAATCACGGTGATCTAATCGGCTCACGGCACAGCGGGGGTTCTGAATCAGCCAGCTCAATTCTGATTGGCTGCACGCGGGACTACCTATGTGTAGAGCTTCTCGCCCCTGGCGCTGTGATCTGCAAGCATGATACAATCAGCCTGATTGCGTCTCAAAGCTGTTGCGCATTCAGAGGTGCGTGCAGACTGCGGGGCTGTATGGCTCCGATTGAATTCCAGAGACCGAGAGTTAAAGTGCATCGCCATTAGGGCGCCGCGGCTGGGTGAGGTGTGTCATTACGTGATCAAAGCCCTCCCTCGGTCGTAGCGCCGACTGAAAGATCAAAAACCCAGGCACCCCCACCCCGATTCTAAGTGCGAAATCAGGGCAGCGATATGAATTTTATGACCTGGCTGACTCAGCACCCATCCAGCCCTACTAGCGAAGATAATTGTTTGCCCAATTATGCTTGTGCTAACGTTCAGGCTGTAACAAGACTCAGTTAAAGTTCACGATGCTGGAAGACTTATCGATTTTCAGATAAATTAACTCGATAATTTTTGTCAAGCTAACCTTTACCAGACCCTGACCCTCCAACTGCGTCATGCAAAGCGAGGTTCATGTGCCTACCTAGATCCAATGTTTCCAGAATTGAATATGGCACTCCATCTTGAATGGGATATTACGAAGCAGTATACTCGATCGTATTTAGCTGTTGTATTCTACATAAAGAATTTCAATTTAGCAAACTTTATTCAGAATATTCACACTGCAGCAGATTTACCCTTCGACTAACTTCATTCGGCACAGAGGTTAAGCTTCATACGGCGCCAGCACCAGAGGCGCCAGCACCAGAGGCGCCAGCACCAGAGGCGCCAGCACCAGAGGCGCCAGCACCAGAGGCGCCAGCACCAGAGGCGCCAGCACCAGAGGCGCCAGCACCAGAGGCGCCAGCACCAGAGGCGCCAGCACCAGAGGCGCCAGCACCAGAGGCGCCAGCACCAGAGGCGCCAGCACCAGAGGCGCCAGCACCAGAGGCGCCAGCACCAGAGGCGCCAGCACCAGAGGCGCCAGCACCAGAGGCGCCAGCACCAGAGGCGCCAGCACCAGAGGCGCCAGCACCAGAGGCGCCAGCACCAGAGGCGCCAGCACCAGAGGCGCCAGCACCAGAGGCGCCAGCACCAGAGGCCGTATTGCTCTCCAGACGACTTTTTTTAAGAATACTCTGAGGCTAAAGCCCATATGATGCAATGGATAATATAAAAATTAAATAAGTTATTGCCATAGACTAATGCTTGCAGGTCCGCTGAAGGATTGCTGCCATCGAAGGATTTCTAAGATACAAAAAGTCCCAAAAAGGGTCCCAGATTTTTAGGTGAAGCACAAATATACATGTAGCTATATGCATATATTTTACTTGCAGTAGCAAGGATATGCAAAAGTCAACCGAGATATAATAGGATCAGCTAATTCTTGTATTACTGAGTTAATATACTTGACAAAATTTTAGTGTTACCTAGTGAACTAGAGCTCGAATATGTGTATTTTGATGATTGAACATCTGACTCAGTTTGAAGAGTTCGAGAAAGGGAAATCCAGCATAGTGTACAGGTAAGGCTCATGGTCCTGAGGCTTGGGTGGGACAAGAAGTCTGTATGACTTTCAAGACGAAATCTTGAGAAAGACTCTTGCAAATAAAGTCTCAAACAGGGTGCACAACGGCCCTGACTTTCTGATCGTCAGGAATGTACACTCCCGGTGCCTTGGGGGGGGGGAGGGGTGGCCCTCATTGGCGCGTGAATCGCACGTCAACCCTCATCCAATTTCCGTGCACAAGCCTCAAATGGAAGCGTACGGAATCGAACCAGGGGTCATGAAGCGAGTGCCAGACGCTTTCACCGGCACCGCTGAGCTTGGCTCACCTGGGAAAAAAGCATCTGCACGCTTCGTTGAAGAAATTTACTCGTCATTCGAAAAGAAATTGAATCTCTTTGGTGTTATTTCGAAAAATTATTTTGTCTGCTTTTGATCTACCCGACACGATGTTGGACTGCAAGCTGCTTGAAATTCACGGACGGACTGCTTCAGGCAAAGGAGAGTCGGTAATCTCTCGAATTGATCCCCGAATCTGCCATCAGATCCGTTCTATAGACGGAATAACTGACAGTTGAAGATTGAAAGTAAATATAAGCCACTCAAATTAACTCATCAACAGATCCTTTGTCAAGCAAAAAAGAATAAAGCCCGTGTTATATTTTCATTACTTTCTGTCACCTTGCATATCCCTAGCCGCTGGGCCAGCCTACCAGATTTTCAGTTACTGTGCCAGCCGCCCAGAGTGTCATTTGCTGGGTTAGCCTCCCAGATCCTCAGCAGCTATGCCAGCCTCCCAGATCCTCAGTCGCTGGGCCAGCCTCCCAGATCCTCAGTCGCTGGGCCAGCCTCCCAGATCTTCAGTTGCTGGGCCAGCCTCCCAGATCCTCAGTTGCTGGGCCAGCCTCCCAGATCCTCAGTTGCTGGGCCAGCCTCCCAGATCCTCAGTTGCTGGGCCAGCCTCCCAGATCCTCAGTTGCTGGGCCAGCCTCCCAGATCCTCAGTTGCTGGGCCAGCCTCCCAGATCCTCAGTTGCTGGGCCAGCCTCCCAGATCCTCAGTTGCTGGGCCAGCCTCCCAGATCCTCAGTTGCTGGGCCAGCCTCCCAGATCCTCAGTTACTGGGCCAGCCTCCCAGATCCTCAGTTGCTGGGCCAGCCTCCCAGATCCTCAGTCGCTGGGCCAGCCTCCCAGATCCTCAGTCGCTGGGCCAGCCTCCCAGATCCTCAGTTGCTGGGCCAGCCTCCCAGATCCTCAGTTGCTGGGCCAGCCTCCCAGATCCTCAGTCGCTGTGCCAGCCTCCCAGATCCTCAGTCGCTGGGCCAGCCTCCCAGATCCTCAGTTGCTGGGCCAGCCTCCCAGATCCATCTTCAATAAATGCTCATCATCATTGTAGAGTATGCTTGAAAAGCAATTTAAACAGAAAACTATGTAATAATACAAAACTACACTTGAAATTACAAAAACAATGTACTGTGACAATTCTGTCTGCACGAGCACTCACTGACAATCAAATTGTTTTTTAAAACATGAGGAGACGTACAAACACACCAAAAGCTCTATAGCGTCGAACTCAAGCTTCCAACATCGATTTTCATACATTAAATCTTGATGACTCATGAAGTTTCATGAGGTTACTGATGTTCTTGAGTCGCTTCAGGACTCCTGAAGCTTCTGCGGCTTCTGTGTTACATGAGAAGCCTTGAGACTCCTAAAGTTGCTAAAGCTCCTAAGGAACCTGAGTCGCATTAGGACTCCAAAAGCTCATGTGGCTCCTGAGGTTCCTGAAGCTCGCGAAACATCTGGGGCTCCAGAGGAATTTGGGGCTCCTGTGGATTTCGAGGGTCCCGACGAGCCCACTGCCAATGATTGCTTTCATCGCGCCTGCTGTAGGCGCCGTAGATGACGGGGTTGATGGCGCTGACGCACATGCCGAAGAAGAACATGCCGTGCGACATGAAATCCATGGCCGCCTCGTGCTGCCCGCCGCTCAGCCGGTTGGCGCAGGCGGTGGCGTACAGAATCCAGTAGGGCAGCCACAGCAGGACGAACGCCAGCACGATGGTTGAGAACATTCGGCTGGCTGACACCCGGGCGCGGGCCAGCAGCGAGCGTTGCTGAGCCATGCGGCTGGGGGCGCAGTGGCAGAGCGTCTGGCCTGGGTCGCTGGCCCCGGCGCCCCCCGGCTGAGACGACCTTCCAGCGACCTCGACGGCTGAGTCTGCGGGGAGGTTCACAAAGAATCTTTTACTCAGAAGAATCATTCTAGAAAAGACACAAAAGCAAAAAAATGGATTTTAGTCTTGAAAAATTAGTTTTTTTACTGTTTTTCGGTTGCGGGTTTAGAAAATTAGCTGGACAATCTGGTGAATCAACCTGGAACAGAGTGCGCGCTGGCTTCGCTTTCGATTCGAAAGCTCAGAATATGAGATATTGTCAGTATAGTAATAAGAAATAGAAAGGCTGAAAACCTCATGTTTAAGTACAAGTAATGCATCCAGCATAAAAAATCAAAAAATGGAGAAAGTATAAAAATACCAGGAGACTGGTCCAGCAACTGAGGACCTAGGAGGCTGGCCCAGCAACTAAGGATCTGGGAGCCAGGCCCAGCAACTGAAGATCTGGGAGGCTGAGGATCTGGGAGCCTGGCTCAGCAACTGAAGATCTGGGAGGCTGAGGATCTGGGAGCCAGGCCCAGCAACTGAAGATCTGGGAGGCTGAGGATCTGGGAGCCTGGCCCAGCAACTGAAAATCTGGGAGGCTGACCCAGCAACTGGGGATCTGGGAGGCTGGTCCAGCAACTGAGGATCTGGGAGGCTGGTCCAGCAACTGAGGATCTGGGAGGCTGGTCCAGCAACTGAGGATCTGGGAGGCCGGTCCAGCAACTGAGGATCTGGGAGGCTGGTCCAGCAACTGAGGATCTGGGAGGCTGGTCCAGCAACTGAGGATCTGGGAGGCTGGTCCAGCAACTGAGGATCTGGGAGGCTGGTCCAGCAACTTAAGATCTGGGTGCTGACTCGGAAAATTAGTGGTTTTTCCAGTGCTGCTTGTCCGCTCTCTTTTTCTCTGGTGAATCCATCACGCAGCTTTTTTTACTGAAGTACACAGAAAGGTCACGGCTAAGATTGTGTAGGACCTGAGAATGAAGGTCAAAGTAAACGAAATACATTTGGCAATAATTATCGATAGTTGGCAGAGGTTAAAATGCACAGAGCCACTCGTACAAAGAGCACGTGACCAAATAAAGGAATAAAATAACAAACCAAGAAACAGAAACAACAACAACAAAATACCCTGTCAGGATGGCAAAAGTCAGCGTCACAGGGCGCGCTTCATGGCTTGGGCGCGAACAAAGGCCGCGCCACCGGCAGTGTCCGGGGCGCCGGCGTCAGCCAGCAGACAGTCGACATAACGCCGAGTTCGAAGGGTAACTTCTAGTGGTCTTGTAACAAACACGAGCATGAACACAATATTCACACGTAAACCTCAGACTACTCTTCCCCAAGAAAAGGACAAGGGAAAAAAGAAAAAAGCAACAAAAAAGATTCGGAATGAGTTTTCTTAAGTCTAGAAGCAAGAAAAAATTCAGTCAAGACGACCCTCAGCAAACAGTCCGGTTCGATCGCGACGGGATCGCGCAGCTGCTCCCAGGCGTCCGGCCCCACTGACTGGACTGCGGTGCCCGCGTCGCTTTGTAGTTCCCCGACAGGTTCTGTCTCGGTTGTCGGCCCGCCGATCGGCCCTTGCCGGTCGATAAACGGCTTCATCCGGCTATTGTGGGCCAGCAGTCGATGCCTGCCGTTCACAGCTTGCAGCCGGTAGTTCACTGGGCCGACCTTCTGGACCATCGGTTCGAAAGCGTCTTGCACTGTCCGCACTTCATCGCCTGGTGCGTCAGCATCACTATCGGTCGCCGATCTTGAACTCGATCGTTTCAGCTCCTTGGTTGTGAAACTCGTGCTGTAACTGAGCAGCGTGCTAGTAGAGCACTCACACCATCTGGAAGACCCACCCGGATTCTCGCTGCAGATACGCTCAGTCCTGCGACAGGTCGCGCTGGTCTCGCTCCTCGCTCACCAAACGCGCTAAATCGACCGGCAGTCTGGGCTTCAAGCCTCGCAGTACCTTGTATGGCGACTCGCCTGTGGAACTGTGCACAGAGCTGACTCAATGTAGCTTTCAAAATCCTTATTGAAAATGATCAGATCATCATGTACGCAATGACTTCTTCCCAGCTCAGGCCGGTCATGATGAGCTCCATCATTCACATACCGAAGCCCATTTTTAGAATTGCATCAGGCCACTCGGTGTGTAGAACGCCATCAACGGCCGATCCTCCTCTCTGATCTCCACTTGAAGGAAGCCTTGGCGCATTCGTGGAGAACCAAGAGCAGCCAGCCAAGGGATCGAAACCCTGATGCAAATGCGGCAGCGGATGGACGTCCTTCACGGATGTCGTTATTTTCTTTCTGACGATCATCAGGTTGCTAGTCGAGTTGCTGGCTGATCAGCGAGGTCTGCGCTCCAGTGTCCAGCAGCCACCTGGCTTGCTATTTGCCTCTCCTGGGATAAAAATCAGGTGAAGCACGATATTGCTCCTGGGGGTTAGTGTAGGTCCCGCACCCATTGCACCAACCTTTAAAAGTTTCAGCCTTGGATAGGCAGACAGAGGCCTTGTGCCTTCGCCCCGAGCACTTGTTGCAGATGATCGGGTCCGGCTGTTTCTGACGCTGCTGACATTGAGCTGCGCGGTGTCCGAGTTGGCCGCAGTTGAAGCAGGCGCCTCCTCGATCCGGGCGGGGATGTCTAGTGTCTGTCCCTGGCTGCACACTGACCCTTGTGATGAGTTCCTCCATGCGCCTCTTGAGTCGGTCGAAGCGATCTTCGGACGGTCTGTCTGCTGAAGTAGCGCTGATGGCACCGACTGCCGCAACCGACTGTCGCCTCGACAGCTCCTCGAGCCGAGACGCCCGCTGCAGCAGAGTCTCCTAAGCTGCAGGTCTCTGCGTCCTCTGCCTTGAGTAGGACATCACGGATGTCAGTCTTGAGTAGCTACGCAAGCTGAAAGCGCACGTCTCGGTCTCGCTTATTTACAGAATCCTTCGGTCTCACCTTCTGATGAAGCAGCTTAAGGTTGAAACAGAGCTCACGAAGAGTCTCGGTGTCTACAGGCTTTCTCAAATAGAAGTCACTTATAGACTTGAAGCTGTCGGATTCGCCTCCATAAAACTTTGTGAGGTCCTCTTTGATGCTCTTGAAGCTCTTCTTGTCTCGTCCAGGTCTCAGACGACCAGCTGGGCCTCTCCAGTAAGCAGAAACTTCAATTTCGACGCTGAAGTCTCGTCGTCTCATTTCGCATCATTCTTCGAAGATACTTCAATACTCATATTCTCACGTCAGTGCCGTCCGTGCCACTAAAAAGTGCGTTCTGGGCCATTAGTGCACTAGCATTGGGTTCTCGCTGCCACCACTGTGGAGCCGGAGAATGAAGGACAAAGTAAACGAAGTATATTTGGCATTGATGATAGATATGGCATTAAATTTATGAATTTTCAGCAATAGAATAACGACTAGCAATCTAGTGCCCCCCTTGCAATAAGCAAGGAGCAAAAAATATTCATCCAAATTCATTAAAAAGCACATTTTCTTAAGAACCAATTCCTTTTTCAGTTTATTCGAGTAAACTTGTCACAGACCATGAATCCCTTTTTTCAAAAAGTAACAGAGGGACAAAAAAATAAAGCCTTCGCAAAGACAGCAAGCAACCCCCATATAGCAAGCAACTCTAGATAGCAAGTACCTCCTCTCCCCTCCCCGATAGCAAACACTTAATAGTAAGCATTGCCCCCATCAGGTAGCAAGCACCCCCCCCCCCCGAGAGCAAGCATACCACGATAGCAAATATCCTCCAGATAGCCCCCCCCCCCCCCCAGATATCAAGCAACCCCAAATTAAAATTATCTTTTTCAGCCAGCGCAACAATCTCTTTCTCATTAAGTGCAGTAATTATTTAGAATAACGATTAGAATAAAAACGACTCACCCCCGACGGGCAGAGGTTAAAATATACAGAGCCACACGTTAAGAGAGCACATGACCAAATAAAGGAATAAAATAACAAACACAAGCACGAAGGTCCAACCTCACACGCAAACCTCACAATTGTAACTCATACGATAGCCAGAACCTCTGCTCGGACTTGCATAATCCGTTCCTTTCAGAGAAATGGCACACAGAAGAAAGAAGGAATCCACTCGGAAAAAAACTTATTTTGGCTGACTTTCCGCGAGTTCTCGACTTACAACCTCTGCTACAACGGCAGATTGAAAATAAATTGGAGTGCACTGAACGTCCGGGATTAAAAGGGAATTCATTGCTGGGAGGGGGGGGGGGGCTTCTGCTGCTGATATGTTTATTTTCAGATTTTTTTCTATTTCACTTCGAAGGGTTGTCTCAGTCGAGAGGAAATTACTTTTTTTTGCAAACAATTGAGCCTCCGTTTCTTTTCCTCCAGGCACCCAAGCTTTCAAGCAGTTGAATATTGATGACATTTGTTATCACTTTCCAGTCAGGCCTCGAACATGATGAGGCTGACTGCAGTTTCTCAGTTTCTCACAAAGCAGATAGGCAAGTTTCTCCACGTCGCGGCGTAAACCGCCGGATTTGCTGTCAGCGTGCCTCAGGTAAGACATCGTATAGTTTGTTTGGCACTATCAACTGCGTCATAACTTTGAAAGACGTCATCGATTGTGACATCCACTATACTAAAAATTAGTTGTCCCTATCTATCTAGTCATGTGATTGATTTCAGAAAAACAAAACGGCCTGCTCCGTGTTGCTCGCCGCCTTCAAGATCGTACCGACCTCTGTTGCGCCACCTGTTGCATCAATTTCACTTTGTTCGACGACACGTGAGCTATGATAATGTTAAAATTCGTGAAATAAGCACTGACTAATTTGTGAGCACAGTGCGTGAACTGAGAACTGCAGTCAGACTCGTCTACAGTCAGAATCTATGGAATTTAAGGGTATAATGCTCTGCATTCCCTTTCAAGAACTCTTTGGCTCAGTACATGGGTGATGGAGACTTACCCAGCTGCCTGGAGTGCTTGACGATGCGGATGAGAATGAGCGCGTAGCAGACGGACATGCAGGTGGCCGGCAGTAGGAACTGGCTGGTCAGGTTGAACAGCATGCAGCCCAGCACGATTTGGTCCGCGTGGTCCGCTATGGGTGGCGGCATCGGGCGCAACTCAATGGAGACGCACTGGTGGAAGCTCCGCGACCAGGGACCCCGAGCAACGCCAAATAGGAACAGCTACAGGGTTTAGGTTTTTTAGCATAAGTCTCATGTCAAATGACAAATTACGCCTGTCTCCAAGCACCTTGAACGATTGAATAGTAAAATTCGTAGTTGGTATGCAAAGTCAATGAAGTATCATAATTTTCAGAGATGTCAAAAATAAGTGGTCAATGACGTCATTTAACGTTTGATGATGCCAAAAAAGCTATTAGTCACACATAAAATTTTGCGCCATGCCTTAATCCGAGACGACCGACGACCTATGACGTCATCCAACACGATCGATGACGTATTTCAAAGTACGTGACGTTACTAGACAGTCGATAATGCCAAACAAATTGGACGATATCCTACCTGAGGCACGCTGACAGCCAATCCGGCGGTCCACGCCGCGACGAGGAGACCTCCTAGACGGCGTCGGCGTCGGCGTCGCTGCCAGCGCCATGGCAGGAGGAGCCCGCCGGCCCGGCTGACAGCAATTACCAGCGTGATGTAGGTGCTGCAGTTGAGCGAAGCCGCCTGGCTGAACTTGAACAGCCGGCACAGCGCGTTGCCGCCGTGGAACTCCACGCTGAGCATCCAGGCCGCGCTACCAAACTGACAGAAGCCTGTGACCATCAGGTCGGCCACGATGAGGTTCAGCAGCAGCAGGCGGAGGCTGGTGTCAGGCGTCCCCGGGGCCGGCGAGCCGGCCTGGCGGAGTGCGCGCAGGTTGCTGGCCAGGGAGAATGTGAAGATGAGCATCAGGATGGCGGACTTGACGGCTCCCGGGTGGTCGAGCGTCGGATAGGCTGGCAGGCTGCTCGTGTCGTTCGCGTAGAAAAAGTTCTGCAATTCATATTTTGGGTTCAACAGAGGCGGGCAGAGTAGCAAAGCTCATCGGTAGATGCCGGTTCAGCGGGAGTAGTAGGTCAGCGGGTCAAAGATCAATCAAATTACGAATTCTGTGCAGTTGGGCCCAGACCCAGTCACAGGCATTAGCTGTAAACATTATTAAAGTTCGACTTAACGACATGACAGGGAGAGATGAGAACAGTGGGAAGAGGGACGGAGTGGCCGGCTTCATCACTCGTTTGAATGTTGAAGCTAATTTAATATTTATTACACAAGAGCGGAAAATGACTAACTGGCTTGAGGAAGCTTCCTGTCTGCAACTGAGCAGACACAAAGTAAGGGTACGGTTCGACTCCAATTATAACGTAGACAAAGAACGAAAGGAAGGATTTCTCAAAGCTAAAAATAAACACGGTGCTGGTGTTGCAGTATCTACGGCTCGTATGAGTACGGATCGATGAGCCTTCAATCAACAGCAAAAGCAGCTACCAAAATCCCCCATGCAAATCGATCTCCTTTGTTTTAATTTTGCAACTCACCCCAGTCACGAGATCCATTTGTCAAGCAGTACTGCTCTGAACCGTCTGGATTTTTTAATGCCTGCGAGACACTTTCTCTCGGTCTCGATCAAGCATCCTTCCTATTTAGGCGCCACCCGAGCACTCATCCCCTCGACCGTGATTGGCCACGGGGCATTCCAGCCTAAGGGGGGGCAATCGTTTCAGTTGGTTTAAAATAGAAAGTTCTCAATGAATAGGTTCGTAAGAACACGAAAACTAGTATGAAAATACACCAATTTATTTGTTTATTTGCCATTTGAAAGTCACAGCAGCGTCAAGGCAATACGCATTCTTCTTTTGATTGTGGCTTGCGGACAGCCCTGGCTGAGATACAATAAGTATTCCCATATAGATGCTCTTTATCCGTCAGTACTCGAAGGGGTGCGTCAGTCTGCAGCCGCTCAGAGACACGTGATTCACTGAGTAGTACAGATCGCATATGATTGCGTTATTTGAGTAACTCGCCTCAGCAACCAGGTATTCGGGATTGACCACCAGCTGAAATGCGAGACGGAAATCAGGATCATAGAGGTTGGTCAGAATTGAGTACTTTTACTGTTAACACATCACAGACCAGCGCTATGACTACTAACCATGCACACAATGACCACTATGACTAATTCATATTCTATATGACCAGCATGACCACTATAGTCATGACGACCATGTTGATGACTGCAACCACTCTGAAAATTTCGCACTTTTGTAATTGTGACAATTGTAAACAATGTGATTACTGTGAGCACTGTGACCATTGTGGGCACGGTGACCATTGTGAGCACTGTGACCATTGTGGGCACTGTGGCCATTGTGAGCACTGTGGCCATTGTGAGCACTGTGACCATTGTGAGCACTGTGACCATTGTGGGCACTGTGACCATTGTGAGCACTGTGACCATTGTGAGCACTACCAACAACCCACTCGGAATGCGTATCGGCCGTAGGGCAGCTCGGTGACGTCGACCCACTGACAGTCCAGATCGTGCAGGTAGATGTCCTTGCAGCCAGGCGAGATTCCCTGCGTTCCTCTCTCTGTTGGGTCTTGGCTGCAGTGGAATCTGGGTTGCGATCCATCACGACAGGCATTGTCCTCCAGGCAGAAGCTGGCCTTGTGACCGCTGGCGAAGGTCTGGTGGGTTCTATTGTGTCTGAGGGGCCGCGATGGAGTTTAGTATTTATCCAGTGCCTTTACCATAGTATTTTTACATAGTCTTTATCCATAGTCTTTATCCATTGTCTATCTATAGCCTTTATCCACAGTCCTTATCCATAGTCTTTCTACATAATTCTACACAAATTCTACATAAATCACACTCGCAATAATATCTAGCGTGATTACCTTGTATAGACCTCGTAGTGAGCAAAGTATTCCATACTGTGGTAGTGCATGTGGCAAAGGTGCCACTCCCAGGTGCCAGTGTCCCGCAGGGGAAGAAAATCCCGCGTGCCCTCGTTCGCCACAATGCTGGAGAACTTCAGCAGATTGCGGTTGGCAAATGGCCAGTCTGAAGGGTTAAAATACGAGCTTGCTCTTATAATTATGGTAAATTTAGCTCCCACTCCAAAATTCAGATCCAAATAAAACGCTCCAATATCCAGTAACCTCGCTCCCTGCCCTACTGGACCATTAATTCTCCAGCCACCCCTGCCCTATTGGACCTTTAATTCTCCAGCCACCTCACTCCCTGCCCTATTGGACCTTTGATTCTCCAGCCACCTCACTCCCTGCCCTATTGGACCTTTGATTCTCCAGCCACCTCACTCCCTGTCATACTGGACCCTCGATTCCCCAGCCACCTCACTCCCTGTCATACTGGACCCTCGATTCCCCAGCCACCTCACTCCCTGTAATACTGGACCCTCGATTCCCCAGCCACCTCACTCCCTGTCATACTGGACCCTCGATTCCCCAGCCACCTCACTCCCTGTCATACTGGACCCTCGATTCCCCAGCCACCTCACTCCCTGTCATACTGGACCCTCGATTCCCCAGCCACCTCACTCGCTGCCGTACTGGACCCTCGATTCTCCAACCCCCGTATGATTCATCCGTTTGCAAACTTTAAACATATCTTTAAAAGAACATATTGTACTAACGCGGGTCATTTTTCTGCAACTCGAAGGCCATCGGCGATGCGCAATTTTCCTCCAGAGCGCAGGCCATGTAGTACAAGGGAACCTTGGCCAGGTAGACAGAAGTCTGAAGCGCCTGGGTGTCTGGCACGAGATCCGGTAGGTCTAAAGGATGAGAATCAAGATTCAGCCTATCAGAACTATTGGCCTGCGAATGATTTTAAGTGATATTAAGTCTCATTCGACCTCACCTCAACTCACGTCATCTCACCTCACCACATCTCATCCTTCCTCAACTCACCTCAATTTACCTCACCTCACCTCACCTCACCTCATCTAACAGTTACCTGATGTACAGGTGACACCCAAAGCTAGCGCCGAAGATTTGCACGGCACTCCCCGGTTGCTTCCATAGACAACGCACTGTCGTGTCAGAGTCTCATTTCCCAAGCAGTTGCCCAGCAACAGAACCGGTCGGCTCGAGTTCGTCAGACCGTCGAGCGTGAGATCAGAAATTTGGAACTGTTGAAAAAGCGGAACTTTGAAGTTGATCACTTTTTATGGCTAAGACAGAGCGCAAATGTTTGACATTCCAACCCACCGAGTGCAGAAACCTGCCGTATTGACCGGCGCCCAGCTGTCGGCAGATGACGTTGGCCTCTCGGAGAGTGACATCGTCGACGCAAACGGCACCTGCTGGACCGTTGGACACTTCAGCGATGACTGCAAGGCTGCTGCCGTGACCGTAGCTCACTCCTTGAAGGCGGAAAGTTGACTGCGGGGGGAGGGGCTTGTCAACATTTCTAAGGACTATTCATCTCAGCGCTGAGCTCTTTTTCAATTCGAGAACTCTTTCAACTTGAGCACTTTAGGTTATTTTTTAAGACACCCGGTTTGATGCTCACCCGAGACATGTTGGCA